>JAGVSP010003889.1:0-19861 GCA_022494985.1 Micrasema minimum
AGGGAGGGCGTAATGAAAAAAATGTCTAAAAGGGAAATTCTTCACTTAACGCTCACATTCTGTTTCAATAAAATATAATTATGTACCCGAAATTTATTTCACAGGCGCGGAAAAGGGATGAGATGTTTGGAGTTGTGGAAAAGGGATCTCCGGAAGGAAGTTTAGGGGCGGCTCGAGTTGTGACGAAAATAAATAATTACAATTTTATTTTTTGAAATTTGAATCACGTGAAGAATACGTTATATTTATTTAGCATTTTGGAACCGAACTAAGGTTGCAGGACAGTACTAACTTGTGCTATAAATATGTTACGCATGTATACCTAAACAATTATTGTGGATTGTCCGCCTCGTAGCATAGTGGTGGCGCATTTAGGTACCGTGCATGAGGTCGCGGGTTCGATTCCCGTAGGGGGTCAACATGAAATATTTATTTACGTATTATTTTCATACTAAAATTTTATTTGTGATGGTACTGAAGACTGGACTTGGACTGGCACTGAAGCGTATGACTGATCATCTTACCTTCATGTAATAGAAATGATCAATATACACTGTACTTGGTGTACCGACGCAGTGCCCTATGCACCATTGGGTGCGTATAAGGAGAGTAGTAGTATTAGTAGTAGTTTAACACACAAAATGATGTTACCGATTTTTTTTTAAAATTAATTCTATTGGAAATACATATTGGGAAACTTCATTTTTGTCATTTTTTCGATCAGAAAGGATATTTCGATTATCAGGATAACTAAAAGAAACAGCAAAATTAGAAAAATATCTATTAAGAACACCGTTACCTAAATAAATACAATTAATAAGTTTTTCACTTTATTATACAGTATGTATTTTTTTAAAAGTCATGTGTGTTAGTTAATTATAAGTAAATAAAATTATAGAGAATTAGCGTGCCAGTTTATGTTTTCTTAAAAAAATTAAACACCTATTTTGCGGCCACTTCTTGTGTGCGCTGATCACGTGGTCCCATCGTATGGGTATAGGGCAAAACCCGATTTTTTTTCCAGCTTTGGTAGGTACGCCTCTAACCAGTTGTTCTAAACTTTAGGACAAGTAATGAAAAAATCTTTATTTTTTTCGATAAGTATCCTCCATTTCGCATACAGTTTAAAGTCTTTTTCAGATCCATGCAAAATAAGAATGAAAAAGAGGAAAAGAATTGAAGATTTTTCCTTTCAATATTTGTGCTTAAGGCTCTGCTTACTATTCCTTCGCAATAATGAAGGAAAACATGTCGTTAGCGATTTCCCAACAGATGTCGCTAGTGTTAGCACGCGGTTTGAATAGCGTTAACCTACTTTACTATTTAGCAAAAACAATAGTCAAACGGTCACACTTGACCATTGAAACGTTTTTACGTTGTTAAACAAAACACGTAGCTTTTCTGCACGGGGCATCCAGCTGGCAGGGAAACTGCGCTCGGCGGGAATCAGACTGTGACGTAGATAGATGTAGGTTAGGTTTTCATGGGCGCGTGACACCACAACAAAATGGATGCCAGCGAATTCCCGCCAAAACGTACAAGATAAGAAATGTTCTGTTTTTTGGCGGCAAAAGGCCAAGTCCGTGTTACATCGTTTAATCATCGAATCGTGAGATAATATCTAAATACGAGTACACGTACGGATACTCTAGGGGTAGTTTTTTATTCAACACCCAAACAAAACCTAGACACAATTATAATTAAACCGAACGGCTCGGCGAAAGGTTGCCGTTTGGTAAAGACCAACCATTGTTTTTTCACCATGTTAATAAAGTATTGATTGTACGACTTTGAAAAAATAACGTTATTACACAATGTTTGCTTCTTATCAATATTTATGTACCTACACAAATAGTATATATTTATTTATGTAGGTACCTAAAGTAAGTAGGTATACAGGATGTGTTGATGTGTGTATTTATCGTAAGATACTTTCATACAAAAAAATACAAGTCCCCTTTCAATAGCCCCCCTATTGAAAATGACACTTAAAAAAACTGGTTTGTCCTAATTCTCTCAAGAGCTTTTTAATTTTTAATGTTATATTATTATTTATTTAACCATATTACTAACTGGCCATGTGGAGGGAAATAAGATCGCAAATTCCCAATAAATCACTTAATTGATAGAAATTAAAAACAACAGTAAAAAAAAACACAAAAAATATAGTTTTCTTCCTCTAAATTGTATACATTATTGGTACACCCAACTTATTGAATTAGCTCTCTCACGTAGTGAATAGCTGGGTGCTTAGCATATACAAATTTTGAAATATAATTTATCACTTTTGTGCGGAAAATCTTATTTTTTCTAAGCAATCTGTATACCCTATATAAATGTAAATGTATATACTTTTGTTACGTCACAGGATGATAAGGGTACTTTTCTTACTATTGTAGATTATATTATTATGTTTTCGTGTAAGTAACATACGTATTTATCTAGTATTAGTAAGTATCCAAAGACAGTGTGTGTAGTATGCAAATGAATGTGTAAGTTGTAAACTTTTAGTTATAATTATACATACAAGAACTAATGTTACAATTGTTAATTAATTAAAATATGAACGAAATCATAATTAAATACATTAAACTTTTGTATCAGCAACAGTAATAAATACGTAAATTTAATAAAGGCATTAAAAATATTGTGAATGTCTAATTTTGTTACATATAATATTCTTTTATTATTCAAATACATGTTATTTGAGTCCTTGTCACTAAAACTTCCTGTTCCTAGAAAAACTGTTAACACAGAATATATGTATTTTTTACATCCTAAAATTGAAAAAAAACTAATATACATTTACAATTTACAAAATTAAATCAAAATTTTGAAAAAAAGGTAAATATTACAAGCTTGTCAAATAAACGCAAATTGACGAACATATGAAAAGAATTTATATTAAAATCATTACAAAAAAGGTTTTTTCTAATTTTGATATTTTCAGCGAAAAAAATACTTTTTGCTTAAATGATTCTCTATATACTTAGGTATTCAAATTATAATTCAAACATCCTTTCAAACAAATCCAAATATTTCAAAATAAATTATAAGGCCTTAGGAACGAAGATGAGGAATAATTTTACTATTTTATATAAATATTATATCCTGTGAAATTCGAATTATGAAAAATTTTCATGTCATATTTCAGGGGAACATATGAATTCAAAATGAAGGCAGAATTCTCTAATAATATAATCGATAGAAGCAATTTCCTATTTTTGTTATTTCCGACATCTGGAATCGGGCACGTCCATACCTACCGATGGCGATAGTACGTGCGCAGTATGTTCATACAAGATGGCAAGAAAAAAAATACACTAAAAAAACAATATCTTCTATTATTAGGTATTCCGTTTTTTTCATTCTTCTTCATACAGCTTCCAAGCCTCCACAATCAGTTCCTGTGTCATCCTCTGAAGTCAAATTTAAGTCAACTGAAAACTGAACCTAACTCTAGAGAGCTTTAACCGAATAACCATCCTTGCCTTTTTTAGGTAAAAATCATCAAGTTTTCAGCGTCCTGGACGTCCAATGACGATGAAAATAATAACAGTAGAAATAAAATAATATTTAAAAGATTATTAATTTATTTGGATAGACGTTTTACCCCTTCTGTCTGCCCTTTTGGAGTTATAGCGTGATAGTTAGGTAGCTTATTCAAAATATTATAGTGAATATAAGATAATTGTACGTTTCCGCCTCATGGTGCCCCATACGCACAAAAATGTGTTAAACTAACGTCTTCTACTAGCTTAAGAAATAAAAAAGAAAGCGGAATAAATTTTCGTAAAAACAACTAGTAATAACATTAAGCAGTATTAATACAAATGTGATTTTATGTGTTAATATTAATTTACTTGACGATATCTTGGACTAGCGATGAAGCGTAATACTGATCACATTGCCTGAAGTATGATGTCAAAACGCGCAGCGCTCGAAGTAACAATGGAAAACCAAATACATCCTTAGGGGTAAATAAGAGGAAAAATATATAATTGATGATGTTGTAGTACATATGCACAAGAAATGGAAACTATCCAAATCTTCAGTTGATTATCATGATTTTAAGCTTTTGAGGTCGAGACAGAAGAGAATCCAAAAAAATTGCTACAGAAATTACATTTTCCTAACAGAAAGAGACGTAAATAGGGATCCCAAATGTTTTTGGAGATTTATGAAAAATAAAAAAACAAATAATTCAATTCCTCGTGTTATGACGTATAGTGGAGAAACCGTTCAGAATGGTAATGATATATGTAATTCTTTTTCTAAATATTTTCTTTCAGTTTTTGACAACGACATTAACGTAAACAGTTTGCCTCACTTAGATGGGGGAAATCCTCATAACATTAGTAATATATGCATCAATAGAGACATGGTTCTAAAATATATACAAAAGCTCGATGCAAGAAAGGGTCCCGGTAGTGATCGCCTACCATCATTATTTATTATTAATTGTGCTCAGGAATTATCCCTTCCAATCTATCTAATATTTTCTAGATCACTTTCTGAAGGATCCTTTCCTTCCAAATGGAAAGAAGCGCATATTGTCCCTATTTACAAAAGCGGTAAAAAGAATTGCATTGAGAACTATCGGCCTATTTCTATTCTCCCTGTCCTTAGTAAATTGCTTGAAAAAATTGTGTACGATCAAGTTTACACCATGTGTCGAGAAACATTCCTATACAACAACACGGATTTCTAAAAAAAAGATCCGTCACAACAAATTTAGCTGAATTTACGCAATTTTTATTCTTACAATTTGAAAATAATTTACAAGTTGATGTCGTTTACACTGATTATGCAAAAGCTTTTGACAAAGTCAACCATCATATCCTTCTCCATAAAATTGAATCCATCGGAATACATGGTGATCTTTTAAGGTGGTTCACTTCCTACTTAACAAATCGTTCGCAGGCTGTTGTAACTGGAGGCTTCTGCTCCGATCTTGTTACTATTCCGTCCGGAGTGCCCCAGGGTTCACACCTTGGACCACTTCTTTTTAACGTTTACATATGCGATATTGGTCGGTGTGTTTCAAGTTCTCTAGTTTTAGTATTTTTGCCGACGACATGAAAGTTTTCCTGCCCATCAAAAGTGTAAACGACTGTCAAAAATTACAAGAAGACCTGAATAGGTTGAGCAATTATTGTTTTTTAAACAAATTAACTGTTAACGTAAAGAAATGCCAAAAAATATATTTTTTCCGTATTCGCTCACCAATAAACTATGCTTATAAAATAAATGACATCGTCATAAATCCGGCTTCGGAAGTCCGCGACTTGGGCGTCATTTGGATACCAAATTGACATTTAATATCCATATTGAAACTATAGTCGAAAAAAGCTTATAAAATGTTAGGGTTTATTATACGATCCACCAAACAGTTTATAAGCACGGATCCATTTAAGAAGGTATATTATTCTTATGTGCGTAGCATCTTAGAGTTTAGTTCTCCAATATGGTCTCTACGGCGTTCATAGAAATCGTATCGAACACATTCAAAATGTGTTTCTTAAGCAACTGAATTATAGAAATCATGTTACCTTTTCAAGCAATACTGAGTCTGCTATGTATCACAAAATCTCCAGTCTTGAAAGTAGACGCATTATTCTTGACATGAGCTTTCTTTACAAGATATTACATGACATGATTGAATGCCCCCAAATTATTGAACAAATTGCATACAGAGTACCTGTTCATATAACTCGCCACCCTGCACTTTTTCATGTACCCCATTCTACTAAGAACTACATGAAAAATAGTGTTCTTAGGAGAATCTTGAGTACTTATAATGACGGTTTTGGCGATGTTGACATTTTCTGCTGTAGTTATAACCTTTTTATCAAGTCTATTCGTACTTCCTTGAGCTTGCGGACGGCTGCTTAGTCTGCAATTTGCTCCTAGTACCTTTCGTCTTATATTTAGTGTAGGATGTAGAGGGTCTGGAGGGGTTGCGGATTGTTGGTTGTTTGCGGGTTCGATGAGGTATTAATTTAGTTGTTGTGATTGCAGCGGAGTATGTTGGTAGTACTGAAGCTGTATATAATTTACTATCACTTTTTGTTTTCTGTTTTTTGTCCATATGCTTATAAACATACTGCAATTTTTTGAGAACTGTTCATTGGCTACTGTTTTTGTTATTCTTACTATGTATATAAATTATTGAAAAAGCTGTATGTTCTCTCTAATAAATAAATAAAAAATAAAAAAATAGTAGAAAAATATAAAATGTTGTAGTACCTACATAAAGTGGCCACTTAACCCAGCCAATGACAGGTCATGAGCCCTGCAAACACTCAAATATCCATACTCCTGAATTTGAAAAAAAAAAATCTACCTCATCTCTGTAGGGATATAAAATGAAATTTAATTCATATATCTCCCAGCTGAAGTGGATATGGGCTGGACATGTGGCACGCCAGAGTGAGAACCGATGGACGAGACGCCTGCTTAACTGGAGACCTAGAGCTGCAAGAAGACCTGTAGGAAGACCACCAAGACGATGGACAGACGATATAAAAAGTACTGCAGGATCCAGATGGTAGCTCGAAGCCCAGAACAGAAAGCAGTGGACCAACGTGAGGGAGGTCTATATCCAACAGTGGATGAACAATGGCTTATAAAGAAGAAGAAGAACTTATATTTTAATATTACGTATGAAGAAAAAAGAAAAAGTGAATAGTGTAAAAATACATTATCAAGCTAAAGTTTTATTATTTTTCCGTGACTAACCTACACATATATTTTTTTCTATAATAGCCCGAGTTTCAAGGGCTTAACCGGAGGCAGGAAGAAATAGGTTTTTATGCATCCTGAGGGAATATGCAGACGTATATTGTTTCGGAACTGTGTCAACACAAAAACTTATAGCCTGGTTATTTTTTGTAAAAGTCAAGGATAATTCTGGAACCCCAATACCATACGCCTAACTACTAACTGGATAGAAAAGTACTAGTTACTTATTTTCAGCGGTGAATAATACATGCTAGGTAGATGTACACATATAAAAATACGAGCGTAATACAAGGTATGATAAGCGCTTTCGAAAAAGTTAGAAAGCTCTTTTACGATGGTTTGTGGTGAGAATGAATAATGAAAAAAAGGCTAAAAGAATTTATGGTGCGATGGTGCTTGAATGTAGAAGTCTAGGAAAGCCGAAAAAGACCTGGCATGATCATCAGTACAAGTACTTAAAAGTGGGCATGTGAAAAGTCGGGATATTCAACCTACGTGCGTGAAAAGATAAAAGAATATATTAATTTATCAGTGGAAAAGTGAAGAAAGTGTGCCAGGACAGAGCGGTATGGCGTTCTATCCTCTATGTATATACATTGTTTACTACATTTTACTATTATTTCATAATATGACTAAGTATAAAATCTTACTTTTTTGGAAAACAATAGTCAACCTAAAGCAATTCTTACGTCATTTCTGTCTTTTCCAGGATAATTACGTATATTATGTAAATTCCTCTTAATCCTCGCAACATAAAATAATACATCTTTATTTCTGTTTTAATTCAATTTAAAAAGATCATTAAATTTTGTGACGCCGTGTGTTTTGGTACGTATTATGTACGTGTTTCTATTACTGTAATTTCTGAAAAAAACATCAAATTTAATATTTCCTTAAAAAAAGTTTTCCGTTTTAATTTGAGATATTTTGGTTAAAAATTTATTTGGAATATTAAAAAAAATTGATTCAAAGAAAATCTTAAGCAATATAAATTATAATTCAACTTCGGCTTATTTATAAAATCAATACAAAATTTAAGCTTATTTATATAATAAAATTTTGATTATGAACATTAATATACCTAGGTACTTATTGAGTTTTTAAAAAAAAAATTGTCCGTGATTAATTTCGTTACAATTAAAATTGTAGTAAACAAACATGATGATATAAATAACAAAATTCCAAGTAAAGTCTTAAATACCTACCAACAAAATGTTTCACAATATCGCAAAAATGAAGGGCGTGAATATGTTTTATTGGAAAACCTGAAATATATTTTTTTACCATGTAACCTTAAATATTAATGTACCTTCTCTAATTTTTCAGGAAATATTTTTTGCCGGTGTGTAAAAGGGGATTTTCCGCCATTTTGATTCTAAACGTTTGATGATACTTTAAGTCGTCCAAAATATTAAAGTAGGTATCTTTATTTGTAAAGCCCCAAACGTGTTTAAGAAGCATACAAAATGTTTTTGTACAACACATGCTTTGGTACTCAGTATTCATTCAAGTTTTTTTTATTTTTTATTTATAATAAACAATTTTACAAACTTGAAAAACTTAAAATTAAAATTAATACATCAATCTTGTCCCGATAAACTGTATTTTTACAATTTGTCATCGGGTGCAACAAAAAAATAATAAAATAAAATTATAGCTGTTTTAGAGTGCAAAGTAAAGTAAAAATAAATTAGTCTAAGAAATAATATTTAACCATAAAAGAAAAAGAAAAAAGAAAAAAGAAAAAGAAGAAAGAATTTAGAAATACTAATAGATTCAATACAAACGTAGTAAAGTAAAGTTGAACGTAGGTACAAAAAAAAATTGACATACAAATGGAAAAAAAATCGTCGCTTTCGGTTTAAATATTGTAAATGAATACCTCAGTACGTGCTTTGGTTTGTGGGGTATTATTTACTACGTTCCCTCATCAGCATCCAATTGTGCATAGGGCACTGAATTTTTATAGCAAGTGCAGTGTATCTTGATCATTTTATTACATGAATGTTTGATGATCAGTCTTATGCTTCAGTACCAGTCCAAGGTATCACACATGAAATATTCATATGAAAATCGCATGTAAATAAATATTTCATGTTGATCCCCTACGATGACCCTCTACAATGAGTACCAAAGCATTTATTTACACACAGCAAAAATATTGTTATTTCCGTGAAATACTCTCGTAAATACTTGTAAATTTTTAATACAATAACATTTATATTAAGAAATAAAAAATTAAATACTGAGGCAACAATTTTCAATAAAAATTTTTCCTAAGATTTATGGAAAAGGAATGCTCAATTGGTAATTTTTTTTTCAAAATCATATTTAAAATGACATGTTATTTACATACTTACATACATACATACATACATACATTGTACATTTTTTATATATTCCTTTTATTTTCACAATAAAACTACCTTTATGTGCATTTGGCAATAAATTGATTAGTTTATCATCTGAGGGGGGATAACGAAGTATATCATCTACGGTATTTACAAATATTTATGTTTTATAACTATGATTTTTTTTTCAATCCCGGCCGAACGGAAATTGAACCTGGGACCACACGCATAGGAGCTTAACGGGCTAGCCACTACATTATAAAATTGATAAAAAAAAACTTATTTTGTAATAATTTTTTTATTAGATATAAAGAGCCCCAGAAATATTCTGATAACATAACTTAAGCAAAGGACAAAATCGATGAATATTTCATCTCGATAAACGTATTACGTAAACAAGTTATAATATTTAAATTTATCAACTCGAAGGACGGCCATTCCATTAACTTAACTTTGAAACTCATGAATTCAAAATACCTAGTTGGTTTACTTTCGTAATTTAGAAAAATTATCACTTAACATATAACTCACGTTTATACAAACGTATTCAAATCCCAACGGGAAAGGGACGCTGAAATACGCAGATATTAAGGTTCCTACAACGTAAACGTTAACTGAGAAAAGTTATACGCAAATATAATAATATTCTAGATTAATTTAATTTAATTTAATATAACCTACGAACACACTTGCCTTGTAAATTATTTTACGGTGTTATCTTATGAAGATATACTTATATATTATGTACAAATTATATCAAAATTTTGTATTTGATTATCATACAGAATTATAATTACGCAGGGTTGTGGTCCCCGGGTTAAATTCCCGACGGAGTCAATATGAAATTTTGATTTAAATATGATTTTTATTATAAAAATTTTGGTTGTCTGTAAAGTCGGTTTACGGAGGATAATTTTACGTGATAACGTCATAAGAAAACATTGATGAAAAATAGCATACTTTTATGAATTGAATTGAATTATCATTATTTTGTATAATACAAAGCAGGAGTTAAATGAAAATGTCAATTTTTCCATAAATTATAATTTTTTTGCACTCATTAATTTCACTTTCACTTTGTAGCTTGTGTGCTGCTGCTGTATCCCTTCTACTTGGACGCATCGGCTGATGGAGTGGAAGAGAGATAGATGCGTCACAAACCAAACGCTGAGGCCGATCGTGCCTCTCTATCGCTCGTTCCGTGCTCTCGCTTGCACACTCGGCTCAGGCGGAACGTGACAATGAGTCATGCTTTTTCATGTGTGCAGCCGGTGTTCATCGATTTATTAGACGTTATCGCGTCAAAATATTTCATTTGTAATTCCTTCGACTGGCGCTAAGGCGTTAGTCTGATCATTTTGCCTTCATGTTACATGATCAAAATTTACTGTTTTGGTGTACCAATGCAATGCCTTATGCACCTTTGGTATATGTATAATGGAATATAGTAGTGGTAGAGTAGCGTTGTGGTCTAGTAGTCAAAGTCGCGGGCTGCAGATTAAAATCCCCAGGTTCGAAAATATGCGAACAAAGCAAAGGAAGTATGACAGTACAGTGTGGTGTTATATACTCTCTGTTACTGATGGCTTTTATAACGGTAATTTTGAATTAATAAAAAGATTGAGTAAATTTTTGTTCATTGAAGAGTGAATTAATAAATACACACAGTAAAAATGGTAGCGTTTGTGAACCGTGAATCTAAAGATCGCCACGACTTGATCCTATTTTCAAACAGAAAGAGCATAAGTTTCATCGAATTTGATAAATATTTGCAAATATCATAGGCTTGCATAGATTTAATTTATTTGAAATATAATAAAATGCAATGTCTAACAAATAATCACTGCACTTGGTGTACTAATGCATTGCCCTATGTACCATTGGGTACGGATAAGGGGAGAGTGGTAGTATAAGTAGTAAAATAATGCAATGTTCGCACAAATTCTTAATAAATAATATACCTTCATTAACCCAGGTAGATAAAAGTCTTTAATCTTCCAGACAAGCAAAAATGTCAAGAAACCTGTAAATTATCATGGAATGTTATTATAATATAGGCAAACGTATCTATTACTGCATTGCAGTAACGGACAATATAGAATTTATAGCCAAAGCTCTAATAATTTCAACCACTGGGTAGTGGTTATAAATCAGATTCCTAAAAGTTGTCTTGCATGGTCGATAAAAACGAAATAATATATATCTATCTCCATTAAAAATAAGTACATACTCCTAATACTTAAAAAAAATATCTTCGTTGGCAAGAATTGTGTCTCGCTTATTAATGAAAATATTAACAAATGGATACTTTCTCTTTTTTGTTCCATTTTACTGAATTTGCAGGAAAAAAAAATACATGTATCTTTCCTATTGAATATTATATTTTCAAAAAAATATACGAGAACAATAAATTTTTCTCGACAACATTATGAGTGCGTCCCAAGTGCGGAAAACTAAAATTTTACCAAATCTACCAACTCGATTATCATAAAGCCTCTCTCTCTATGCAATACGATTAAATGTGACAGAAAAGAGATACAACATGATTTCTCTGAAATCTGCGGTTCGAAATATAACTGCCACATTTTAAAAAATAATTAGACGGCACGATGGAAGATTATAGCGTCGGTGTCGAAATGTACGTTGCTCAATTTTTTTTATTATTACCATGTAGATAATTCCTTTGTCGCTATGCTTCGTTTTTCTTTTGATAATTTTTTAATGTCAAATATCTCAGTTTATTTTCTTTTCATATTATCATATTATTATTATAGTACAACCCCTGGTGCGCCCAAATTCTTTTAGACAAAAAAATAATTTTACTACGACGGGCTTGTTTACATTATTCATTATTGATATCACATGAAAACGAAGGATTTCGCTGTTTAAAATTTAAAATTAGGCTTTCAAGTCCGTGAGTTACTGAGATATTTGAGAAACACGATAACTAATTTTTCGAAGTATTAATAATAATAGTTTATGTGCATTCATATGAAAAAGACTGCCAAACGGTATCTCCACACAATCGTAGTCCATGATTTAATCCCTGACCCAATGACTTTTTAAAAAGATTTATTTATCAAAAATAAGACGATTCATTAAACACACGTTCTATCCCTAAAACGCGTGAAACAACCATTTACCTAGTGCTAAATTCCAGGGAGAAAATCGCTGACTACGATTGTATGGAGAAGCTTCGGCTGTTTACGTGACAGCGCATAGCTCAAGCTCTTAGTGACGGTAACTCTGTAAAGTCCATTTACAATCCCTTCCCTGGTCACTACAGGTTAGGTAAGCCTCAGAGCAGGATTGATAATCTATTAATAATATTTAAGGGGGTACTTACTAGGATTGATAGGGCCACTCCAAAGTATGATTATGCACATAGCATACACCAGGCACTTGACCACGGAGCACATTACGTCACCATTCTATTTCACTGCACTGTATTCTAATACTCGTCACTTCATAATTTCACAATTTTTTTACCACAGTCAGATGGCGAAAATGGTTTCATACTTTATCTGAAAATGGTAATTTCATGTAAATTGCTGATGTTTTTTTTAAAATATAAATTATCCCGGTATAGGCATGTACTCCTATACAAACAAAAAACTAGCTACTACTACTACTTTACCTTATCCGCACCCAATTGTGCATAGGGCACTGCGTTGGTACACCAAGTGCAGTGTATCTTGATAATTTTATTACGTGAAGGTAGGATTTGTGCCCTATGTACCACTGGGTGCGGATAAGGGAGAGTAGTAGTTTAAACCAAAAGTGTGTTTTATTTATCCGTTTTAAAATGGTACTTTTTATATAATTTAGTAAATTTTGTTTGTCGTGTGCGTATCTGATAAAAACTAAGTATCAAGATTATTCTTTAATTAGGAAAGTTTTGGGCCCTAAATGTTCGATTACTTTGTCGATTTATTACTGAAACATGTTTTTGAAAGTCAATTACGACACTGTTCATAATATCACAATAGCGATCATTGAGCGGTGTTTTTGAGCAATGGAATACGACCATTATAAAGCGCTTTAGGGCGTAGTTTTTTTAAATTGCGAACTTTTAAGGGCTCTTTATTTTGTTTAATTATATTTGAAATTTATTTAGGCATTTAATTAAGTTGTAGTTCAGTAAAAAAGGGTTTCTCAAAACATTTTCGAGGTGTAAAAATACTTACGTATTTTTAAAGAATGATTATCATTAAATATTATTATTTAATAATGATCGGTGCCGATAGTTGTCAATGGATACTTGAGTTTAAAGTTTCTACATTGCCTCGTAGTATAGTGGTAGCGCATTTGGCTACCGTGCATGAGGTCCCGGGTTCGATTCCCGTAGTGGGTCAACATGAAATATTTATGAACATATTATTTTCATATTTGATACCTTGGACTGGTTCTGAAGCGTATGAACAATCAAGAAATACTGCACTTGGTGTACCAATGCAGTGCCCCATGGACCGCTGGGTGCGGATAAGGGAAAGTAGTAGTAGTCGTTATTTCTATATAATATATAATTTTTTCTGATGAATGCTTCAAATATAATAAAACACTGAACACACGAAAGGCCTGTAATTTAATTAAATTTTTTAAATCTACCGGTGCTTGCAAAACATAACCTAGTTACTTAATTCTCTTTAAAGGTTGTAAATTCTAGTGAAACGAAAGTTCAAAAACAATGAAATTACGAACTTTCTTACTGCCGTAGGTTCTTCTAAGAAACAAACAAAACCAGGAATAATTATTTCTTATGTAGCCAACATACAATTTGTACATTGTACATACAATATGTAGATACATGATACATATTGTATGTTACATAGATACATGTAGATACATATTGTTTGTTGGCTATGTTGTAAGATAATTAAGTTAGAAACTTTGATTCGAATTGTTTAGTGCGTATAGCGTACGGTCAAAAACTATTGCCTTAGAATGGATAAAACAACGTCAGCTGGTTAGTTTTAATAATACTGCGCCAGGCTAAATAATAATGTTCAAATATTCAAATAACCCAGAGATTTTGTTTATCTACAAGACTTATTTTTGCGAACACATCACTTTTTTAAATGTTAAAAATAAGAAGTAATAAGACTTAAATATTTTTAATGTTTAAATAAGCTTTCGATTAAAGACAACCTTTATTTTTGCCTCCACATAACTTCTTTAACTATAAAAATAAAAATAACTGTATGTTTTATTCACACTCTGTTTTCTTCAATTTGCCGTTTTTCAGGATCTGAAACAAAAGAAAATGTTTATGAATTTTTTTATCCATTTTTAACAAATAAAAGCACTCAGATTATAATTTATTCAACAATCTTACATATTATAGGAGGATATTCTATGTTTTGAGAATTCTCATAAAATTTTAACAATGAACAACTTAAAAGGAAAAAAGGTATTCTTTTATGAATAAATATGTATTTAAAGTCCAAAAACCCTCATCACGCACGCTATTTTTATGTACAAAAATAAACAAATGCTATATAAATTCAATAAACCTCTATTATATTTATCGAATTAAATATATATCTTTGAAACGTATTTGTAAACGATTCTGGATATGGCACGAAACAATTCCCATATCAAAACGTATAAAAAACAATTTGAAACCAATGAAAAAACATCACAGATAAATCAGAGTATTAAAGATTTATATAATATAAATTATTTGATGTATGAATAGTCAACGAGAGTAAAAGAAAACTTTAAATGCCTGTATTTTTCTTTTCGTAAAATAGGTAAAAAAAGTAAAGAAATATTATTTGAATACTGGTAAAGTTTGACATTCTCGATAAAACTGATGAATATATTGTCGTAAGAAGACAGCGGAAAGTTGTATGTAAGCGATTCAGATAATATTTGAATGATTCGAGTTAAGAAAGTTTGTGGATAAATATATATAAAAGTAAGATAACACAGGCAATAATGTATTTAAAAAAACATGGGTTGGGATTACGATAAGCTTCAATCGGGTTAATTTCCATAATAAGTTTATTTTATTTTATTGTTTTTACGCCCATAGGGCTTTTACATTTTTAAATGATTACACAGTAGGTAGCTATTCATTACCGCCAGAGATGGCATCCAGACATTGTTCCCTAAAATGCACTAGACTTGTTTTGAAAACATCAATATTGTTAGTATACTTGCTAGCCAGTGCGTGCATTTTTCGTATCGGTGATTTAGCACTGTAATTGGTCGATGATTGGCTACAGTAAAAATAGTGCATTACTACGGGTAACTCGACCAGGCACTCGTATACTAAGTTAATTTGTTTGTTAGTTAAGTTAGTTTTTGGCATGGGGCACTAAATTGGTACACCAATGGTCTTGCAAAATTTTCTTTGAATGCAGAAAAATAAATCAAACAATCACAAAACCATCAGTGCAATCTGTTTGTAAATCTAAGAATTAAGAAGAGATATACAATAATTTAAAGTTTTTTATACCACATACGACACAGATCGCTTTTCATATAAAATCAAACATTAAATTATTGCATCTCGCATATTAATAATCTGATTAATAAACGAATTGCACCGATGACCTTGTAATTTTTTGTTTAATTTTTCTGCATTCACAGAGAATTTTGGTTTTCAAGCCTATTGCAATGTATCTTGATAATTTATTATTTATTTATTTATTTAAACATTTTTCAAAATAGGAAATAAATCACTTTTTGACGTCAATAAAAACAAAAGATTGCAATTTACAAAAAATATCACAAATTATAATAAAAATAATATAACAGGCTACACAAATATAAATTAACACGTCCAAGGGTTAGGATATTCAAAATAATCACCTATCTGGTAATAGGCCTTTAAGCATAATATATTTTTAACATTTTTTTATACATAATGATTGAATGCTTTCTGGCACACCCTGTTATACAAGCGTGTACATTGCCCCCTAAATGACTTTACTGACCCTTTGCAGCCGGCTTATAGTATCTACAAATTTGTTTTTATTTCGCGTGTTCCTATCATGCTTGTCGCAATTTTTTAGGAACAAATCCTGGTTTTTATGAACAAACATTAAATTTTCGTAAATAAATTGAGATTTGAATGTTAAAATTTGTATTTCTTTAAATTTATGACGCAAAGATTATTCATATATGGCCTAACTACATAAAAGCAATATGATTAGTGATTAGTCTTACACATCGGTGTCTATCTACTTTTATCCACAACACCATTTTTTTTAGCATTAACACATTTTGCTAAAAAAAATTATTTCAAAATGAAGTATGCTTCGATCTCCTTGTAGCTTGATTAAAATGACAGTCCGTCACACGCTAGAATTTGTACGAACCAAATCTGATATAACTTGTATGGGACAAGGTTCAAACAAATAACAACGACCAGTTTTTAAAATGACGTCTTACGAGTGATTTACATCGATAAACGAAAAACCATTCCTATCTTACAATTTTTAATAAAATCACCTTTTAAACTAAAACAAATCATACAATCTGGCAGTTGCCAAATCTAATCAAGCTACATGTATTTTAAATAACAACTATTGTTATGGGCATTTCATTCAAAGGTTTATTTTTAGCCCCCACTATTTGTTCAACAATTATAAATCAGCTCTGTTTAACATTTAAAAAAAAGCAAACACCAAGCTTATTCTCATTTTTTGCCACGTTTGGGATTAGTGCGAGTTCGGTTTCGTCGCGTTTTTTACTCTGATGGCCCTAAAAATAAAAACAGATTACTCCGAAATGGAACTCATTAATGGAAAACGGCAGAGTGGGCAAATTTAGGATTTCGGAGTTTTGAATTACACCCCTGGGAAAAGGAAAAAAGATCCTTGCGGTGATTAAACGTCTACTGTCACGGAACTTTAAGCATTGACGTTTACAATCAGAAATATTTCATTTTCTTGAACATTTTATGAAATTTCTGAGGTACAATCGTTTATTGATTATTTTTATTGATTTGTTTTAATTTTATTAAAAACATTGTTTACGTTATTCACGTGTTTGTTAACATTTTTTTACAAGTTTATATGCATGGCTTTTACATTTATTTTCGGGAAATTATGAGTTTCAAGGATGTGTTCATTATTATGTGTATTATGTGTATATGATAGAGAATTTATTCATAAATACGAAATGTTCTTGAAGTTTTAAGTACATATTTATAACCGTTTCTCCAAATAATACCCATAATTATATATTGTTGGAATATTTAGTTTTAAGGGTACTTAATTATTATTTATTCATACTCGAAAATACACGTGCAAGCAATTAATTACGATGTAAAAAAACGGGTATTAAGGAATCAGTGCCTATACTTTAAGATATTTATTTATTCTATTAAAATAGGTTGCTTTTTGTGGGGGCTTTTATATGAATTTATTAGGGAAAAAAGCAATTCATTTCTTTGATTTGTAATTATTACCATTTGTTTTTAATTCGTTTCAGTTTGGCCTAATTTAAAGAGATAAACAGTAAACAAAATCCGAATAAATTATATTCCCATGATAAATTATTTAAAAAAAATTATTCGATATTTATTTAGAAGTTGATGGAAATGGCACCTACTCGTATGTAAAACAAATATTATTTTTACTAACAATTTAACATAAAAAAATTACATCTGTATGATGCGGTCACATTTTTATTTTAACTAAATAGGAGTATTTTATTACTTTTAATATTTTTCTTATGTTTTTCACAAATTAATTTGTATCTTACTTAGTTTTGTATTCTATATATCATTATTATGTAATTGTCTGTTATTGTTTCTTAATAAAATAAAATAAAACCTACACGAACACTTTGATTTTCTATATGACCATCTCCATCATTTCTATCAATGTATACAGTTCAATTATCAAGAAACAGTGCTATTGGTGTACGAATTCAGTACCCTATTTACCATTAGGCGTGGATAAGGAAAGGAACATTTTTGGAATTTCGTATAAAGTGATTTAAGAAAACAAGAAGGGAACAAAGTTATGACCTTGCGTAACACCTGTTAAGGTTAAAGATAAACATCGCCATTTCCGCTGAAATAAACCCAGCTGGGAACGTAAACATATAAACTTGACTCACCATAAAGAGTGCCTAATAATTTGAGCCTTCTCTTGGTGTTGAAAGCCCTATCACAAAGTTCCTCTATTTATGGGCTGTGTTGAGCTAAGCCGGGCCAGTCCATTAATTTGCATGCGCAGAATTTATCGCCCCGACCAGAGAGGGTTATCTTGCACCCGAGCTTAGCTCCTAATTACATGATGTGTGAGCATAGTCGACTAGTACTAGTGCACTATTACAATAGATTTCTGTTGGTACGAGTATATAGGTGGATGCGGTCTCACAACCCACAAGCTTCTTGCTAAACATGCATTGCATACTAATCGATTTGGTTTTCTTGAAGGCAATATTTTGGTCCTTAGCTTTGGGTTTGAAAATAAATCAACGTCTTAGAAACAGTAAGAAACATTTACAATAATAGGTAATAGAAGGTACTAGTATATTTTTATAAATGTACATTTTAGTAAATTTGACTAATTCATTCGTAATTAATACAATATATTAACTTGTTTTTTTACTAACAATTACGTTTTTTCAGTACGTGGCTTAAAAGTTAACTAAATGATAGATTTGTAAATATTAAATAAACGCAATACTTTTTACGTATTCCTTTTAGACTTCTTACAATCTAACGAAAATTCAAATATTAGCATCTTTTAATATAAACAAATACAAAAGGCGATATAAATAAAACATTGAAACTGTTATAAATATATTTTTTGGGATTCAGCAGGTACCGACATAGGCCTAAATAGAATGCTAGAGAATTATTTGCGGATTTCTAATTTTATGTTGTCTTCTCAATCAACTTTTTGAGACTTCAATTTTTTAATTTTTTTTTTCATGTACAATTACATAGCAAGAATACAAGTGCGGGCTTATTGCTTTTCAGCAATATCCTCCAAACAACCCTTAGTTATTTATATAAATTTTGGTGGGAAAATAATGCGTAAAAACTACATTGCATTATTTACAATAAATATTCAAAAATATGAGATCAGGAAATGGAAAAGAAGAAGGAAGGAAAGGGATAGGGAAGAGGACGACAACCTTGTTGCTTAAAAAGTAATAACTTCTTTGGTCTCTGCATTTGCGTATTTTCATTATTTTTTCAGTAATTCCGTGTGTAATATATAATGGATCTTTTGATGTCCCGATATACGTGGGTGCATAGCAAAAATGAATTTTATTTCATCGTCTCTTTTATGTCATACATAGTAGCAAGGAATAAAATTGAAATCCTGCTACAAACAACATCAAAAGACTCAAAATAGAAATGTGAAAATGAAAATTATGTAAAACCCACAAACCAAAATGAGGACGATGTTTCTGTGTGACGCATGATTTTGGAAATTATTATTTAGAAGGTTCCGATGCCTTAAACCAGCTTTTACGGAGCGGATGTAAGTTTTCACCTACAATTTTTAAAGGACCTTAAATTTATTAGGATAATATTGCATTCCCTTAATCAAAGTAAAAATATATTTATAAAATTTAAATAGGTGCTTACTTGTGTTTTTTTATTAAAACAGTTTTTTAATATTTTTATCGATTTATGGTTTGTATGAAACATAATTTTTAAAAAGCGCCTTTTAAGCGAAAATAGAGCAAAAAATGCATCATTAAATAAATAGGCGTGCTTAATAAAATAAAATGGTAATTAAGAATATATGATCATTATTCTGTTAAATTTACCGTTAAGTTGTGTT
>JAGVSP010003890.1:0-18353 GCA_022494985.1 Micrasema minimum
AACTATTTTATATTTAGTGTAACCGGTACAACCCCTGTTTGTATCCCTAATAACATATAAAAAATAATAAAAACATGTAAAAATTGCACTTTCTCTTCAGCGAGTGAACTAAAACGGTGGCCTAAAAGTTAATCAGAAAATGGGGCGAAACGTGTGCAACCCCCATATTAAATATAGGGACTCTGTTCATCTCCAACAGACTAAGGGAAGTCTTGTTGAACACTCACATGCACAACTTGCTGAAGATATACGAGATTGTCAAAGTAAAAGCGTTATAAAACGGGCATCGAGAGAATAGGCACTGCTAATGTCAAGAGAACTCACTGTGTTATTATATTACGTTAGAAATGTTTTTTCTCTTTTATCATTAAAACGTTACAAACTGATACACAAAAGAGATCACAATTACAATAAAAGGATACCGAATCAAAATAATATTAGATAGATAGTACCTACTAAAACATTAAGATTAAATCATGTTTACAAACAGCTGGTTTTAGGCCTAGTCCAATGTAATGTTGTAATTTGCAACTGATTCACTTTCAATAAATTCGTGTAAATGTAAAAAAAATACAAACCTCATTTTTCCGCCACATTTAGTGAGCACCGCTAACTTGGTTCCACGTTATAAGTAAAGGGCAAATCACGATTTTTTTCTAGCTTTTGTATCCCCCTAAACACATTTTAAGCTAAATTTCTCATAGTACCTATGGTTGTCGTTTTGTCAACGTTAATGTTTATCACAAATCACAACACTTATTATGAAAATCTTGTATTATGCACGTCTGAATGCATTTTATAACTAATATAATCAATACCTTAATACAATAATTACCTTGCGCATTAATAGTTTAATCAATGCAAGTGGTAGTCAACAGAGTTATGTACATTCCTTCATGTGTGGTAATTCAGTATCAACTACATACACATACAATGCAATACAACGTTATTGTATAATCCTGTACTCATACTCGTTCATATTAATTTATCACTTCGAATTTTCTATTTTCTCTTTTTATTTTTGGCAGTACCTACACCATGATTTTCAGTATATTTCTAAGGGCTAAAACATTTTCGCGCAATCATAATCACATAACTAACTAACTAACTAACCATCACGCCATTTCCCCGAAGGGGCAGGCAGAGAGGATAGAACGCCACACCACTCTGTCCTGGCATACTTCTCTTGCTTCCTCCACATTCATGCATCTTCTCTTGCACGCACGTCGATTATTCCGACTTCTTACATGCCCACTTTCAAGCACTTGTTTTACTTGATCATGCCATGTCTTTCTCGGCCTTCCTCGACTTCTATATCCAGGCACAGTCGCATCATATATTTTTTTAGCCGTTCTTTCATCATCCATTTTTTTTTTATTTTTTATTTTTTTTTTTTTATTTATTTCAAAAGAAAATTTTTGTTTACATGGATATACATGGATATACATTTAAACACATATATGTACAATAAAAAATATATATATATAAACAAAAATCCAACCAAGGCATAACCTGTTTGTGGGTATACTGTGAAAATCATACAGTGTGCACGTGGCAAAAGAGAAAGATAAAATTTAAAAAAAAAGAAATGGAAAAATAGCAGATAATATAAACAAGATAGTCAAAAAACGAATGAACACAAGATATGGTATCTTTATACCGGAAGAAGAAGAGGGGAAATAATTATAATATATTCCTAAAGGACCTTTATTAATTTTGTCGATAATGCTTATCTCAGCCTTGCATTCTGCTCTAATTTCAACGTTAGTGCACCACCTATCATACATAGTTTTACCACACATTCGCCTGAGAGATCGCATTTCAACTGCATTCAATCTACTTTCATCCTTATTTTTCCAACTCCATGCTTCGCTTCCACACATAAGGGTTGGTGCCAGAATTCCATTATGCACTGCCAATTTGCCATAGTCACATCTTTATAATATATACATTCGTAAACAATTAAACTTTTTTAATCTTGCCACATCCCATCGGTTTCTTAGAACAGGCAACAGCCCATTTAGAAACCGATTACGCTGATCGGAGTTCATCATAAATACGCATCTACGTCATCACTAGACGTCTACGTCACTAGTTAAGTGTATTAGCCTAAGTGCTGGAGTCTTTATACGGTGGAATTTGATACTAAGTGGTGTTATGAAATTAAAGTTAATTTTTGCTTCGTACTACTTAGAGTACTAACATCAAGTTAGATCTTACTAAGGGGGCTAGATTCAAAACCATCCATGCGCTTTGTAGCTGCAAGATGATGGTCTAGTCTCCCACACAGTTAAACTTCTAGTCCAAGTGCTTTTTTAAAACTAGTTTCAACTTTTAATTCTGCTGTTAACTTGTAACTATCACCTATGTCCTATACCTTTGTAATATTACATATAATTTACTAGTTTCAATATTAATCTATGTAAATTAATTAACTTCAAAATATTTTCTTTTATTATGTAAGTCCCCAATAGAACCCCTACCGTTCATGCGCTTGGTAGCTGCAAAACGTGTTGTGGTCTAGCCTCTTTATTATACAGCGCTCTTGAGGCGATTTCTCGCGAAAATAGCGCTTTATAAATCATCCTTAAATAAATAAATAAATAACCCTAGAAAGCGTACATTTTTAGAAAATTTGAATGGAAAGCCCCTTCTAGTGAATTCTTGTTCGAAATTTCTTGTAGAATAATTTTATTAAAAAAATTCACGGTAAGTACTTATTTTTATCGCTTCCGTTATTGTTATTTAAGTATTATTATTTGATTTACGTGTTAAGTCACTCATCTGCCGCCTATTTGAAAATTAAAATCTTGATTTATACCAACCCATCACTCACCATAAATAAATTAATATCCAACTTAACCGACAGTAAATACAAACTGTAAATGTCTACCATTTAACTCGAATATTGATCTACGCCAGTTAGAATTATTATTGTATCCGTGTCCCGCTCTAACGCACTGCCGGTGCCATCTCCCCTCTCGTTCTACCCGCCGATTCCTACATTTAATTACACCTGTTGTTCTGAAGATGGTATAATTTGGCTTGAGTTATTTGCTCACATTAAATTTACCTGGTTCTCGATCATGAATCTCGATAAATAGGAAGTAAGTTGCTTTCAGATCTCGATAAAAAAATAACCTTTTTTAAATCCGTGAACCAAACATAATAAAAGAAAACGTAATTCACACTGTTTTACTGTTTAAAGGTTAGGTTTAAAGTAGGTAATGAAATTTCATTATTTATTTTATTCAATGTACAATATTTTTAAGACGTTGGTTCCTGATTCTAGAACCTGGTTCCTCAAACACCCAGACTTGGCCCCCTGCGATTTTTATCTGTTTCCAAACCTAAAGGATGGCTCACTGGTAAGCGATTAAATTCAAATGTGGAACTCATAGCTGTTAGAAACCGAGGCCTATTTTGGAGAACTTTCGAAGGACTAGTTTTTGGACGAGATAAAAAAATTTGAAAATTGTTAGACTATCTATGTCGACTTACAAGGAATAAAAATGAATTTGGCAATGAAAAAAATGTTTTATTTAATCGAACCTTTTTACGTATTTAAAAAAAAACATTTTACAGATTTTTAAAGGAAAAAAAATCTTTTATACAAATACTAGTTAATTTAAAAAAAATATATAACTAATTAAAGTTAAATAAAAAATACTTGGTACACTTCCACTTTTATTTATTTTGACCAGTTAGCGCTTTCACCTTGTAGCGGGCATCTTCAGACTGGTGAATAATGGTGAATAACTGGTGAAAAATATAAATTAAAAAAAAATACTTGTTAATTTGGTTTTCGTTTTTATCGACCATGTTATAAAAAAAACTGTAGATACGCATTCATGATCACAGTCCTGAGCTCATAGAGCCAAGATGTGATAAATTTATTATATCTATTGCCAATTTAATCTGAAATTTATTTCGAGTTTGCCATTTTGAGTATTGTTTTAGTATTATTGCCCGAAAACACGAGTTAACCGTATACCATAAAGCCATTAAACCATAAACTCGACTCTAAGGTGGACGATTGGAATAACAGCTCTCCACCCACAGTATTCAATTAAAAATATTTTTTAAGGTCAATATAGGTATGCATTAAATTATTTTTCTTCCTTTTAAAGTTTATTTTATATTTTCAATATATGATCGTTATGAAACGATTTAAACATATTTTAATGTACTCTTGTACAAAGGCATCAGGTTCTCGGCGTCCTGCTCATCCACTGTTGACAATTCGTCGACAGTTTGCGTCAGAGCTGCGGGACATGGACTTGACTTGGGAGAATGCAAGGGAGCTAGCGGCCGATCACTTGGCTTGACGCACAGTGTGAGAAACGCCCATCTAGCGGTACTAAATTAATAACTCCCTTATGTGCACTACGTGTTATATATCATTTCAAAGGTAATAAAAGCCGAAATCAGAATATAAAATAATTTTATTGAAATGTTTCAATATGTGTCATTAAAACGCAAAAACATTATCAATCGAATCTTCAAATGTACTTAGTCGTTTTAACAAAAAATAATTATTCAACTTAGTAAAAAAATACATTAAACATAAACATAGGTGATATATTTTAAGTAGATCTATGTAAACAATATTATATATAGCATGATATAAATATACAAACAGCATTTTTTTTAGAGAGGAGGTAGTACAGGTGATATATATTTTTTTACGTAAATAGACTAAACAATATAGGATATAACAAGATATTATATTTACAAACAACACATTTTTTTAGAGTAGGTAATGCAGGTGATGTGTTATTTTGTTTAGATAAGTAAACATTATAAAATATAGCATGATATTATATATATATAAAAACAACAATTTTAAAGTGTAGGTAATACAAGTGATATGTTATTTTTTTAGATAAATAGAGATAAGCAAACATAAAAGATAAATCGTTATATTTAATACAAATAACAAAACATTGAAAACTTAAGGACAAAATAGCAAAAATAAAGCCGAAGAGCTTAGACCCAGATATTAATAATACGTAAATGAAAATTATGTCTAGATATTACTATTATGAGTCACTTCCGTCAGTACTTTTGCTCGTTGACGGATACCTCGATACTGTTTTGTAGTTAGTTTTTCATCAACCATCATCGAAAGTGCTTGTTCTGGTGACATTATTTCCGGACGATTGAGAAGCAATTTTCTTCCTTTTTTAATAACGGTGGCTCGACGAGGTGATGCTGATGATAATTCTTTGATAATGTTGGCAGCATCTCTCTTTCCAGAGGATCTTAGAGACATTTCAGCTAATACTGCGATTTCTTGAGAACTTTTAGATGCGACCAATGATTTTAATTTTCTTTTTTTCACTCTTTCACTGGTTTCTTCAAAACTTTTTGGTGGACGTCCTTCCCTAGTGGTAGTATTATGATCCAGTTGATCAGCAGATGAAACACCACTTAGAATGTGCTTTGGCAAAGTAACTGGCGCATTGAGCCATTTTGAATAACTTTTAAAAAATCTACTCATAGTTCTTTTACTTTTTTGCCAACGAATATTAAATTGGCAAGATAAAGCACTCACAAAAGTATTTAAATGTCTCTTCGTAGTTTTATTAGACGACGACAAACCACAAAAGTTGATTATATGAGCACAAATAATTTGTGTTCGCGATGTTACATCGTTATCATGCCAAAGCGTAAACAATTGACTCCGAATTAATGTTCGCCTGCCGACTGAAAAGCGAAAAAAAATGTTAAGGTGGGGCAGATATGGGCAGATAAAAATTACAGGCCTACATAGATAAATAATCAATATACAATAAAGGGATACTCTTACACTTTATACATGCTTAGACTTTTTCAAAAGTCTAATATAATTTAACAAACGTGTTTTAAAAAAGTTGAAATTTGTAATTTTTTTTTTAATTTTATTAACAGCAAATCAAATAAATATTGCATTATTAAAATACCAATAAAAGATATTATATACCTGGTTCTGTAGACTCCATAACTTGTTATCGTAAAAATATTCACTACAACGCATAAAACAACCACTTAAACGCAAGGATCAAATCCAACTAAAAGCTCTAAGCGTGCGTCATTTCAGCTTTACCGTAGTTTGCGACGTCGCCAAACTCATGCAAGAATTTTAAAAAAATTAAACAACCTCGTTTCGTAAAGATTGATTAATTATTATAATTTTAAACGTAGATTGAGTGCGGAATAATGATATTCATTTTTTTACTTTCGTAAACGCCTAGATAATCCACATTCGTTTCTAGAGTTTCTCTGTCTCTGTTAGAATATCAATGATATCAAATACTAATTGTTTAGCAAGCCCAATACATATACAGAAAATAATAAGTAGGATTTATTGCCATACAAATTCTCCAAAGCATATTATCGCCTCATTACCAAACATAAGTTTTAAGAGATTTTCCTGCTAAGAACAAACCAAGCGACCTATAAAGTATTTTTAAAATATTTGATTGAGAAAATATTTAATATTTAATTTACCCTTTCTGGTGACTACTGCAATTTTTTTAGATTATAGACAATGCAATAGAATTTGAAACTTCGACACTCAAATAATTGCAATTAATAATCTTACACATTTCATCATCATCATCTTTTCTACATCCGCTCCCTATGTGGAGTATATGGATTTGATATGCTGCCTCCAAGCTAACAGATCGGCCGCCAGTTTCCGTGCGTCCTCCAAAAAAATAAATCCCTCAACAGGTCTATGAGCACCTCCCGTCCCGTAGTTCTGACGGAATATCAACACTGAACGTTCATTACATCGAGAACCTGATGCCTTAAAAAATAGGCTCTCATGTACTTTTTAAAATATCATATTATCACTTTAAAAATGACGAAGTAAAAACTTTGCAGTACGTATAAATTGACAAAATGAATGTCATTTTGGGCATTATTACTATTCATATGTGGTCCCGAATTCAGCGCCCCTATTTCGAGGGTTGGACTCTCGTAGTTTCCCGCTGTCCGTCGCCGGAAATGGCCGGAAATAGTCTACGACATCGCAGCCATGACAAAAGTCTTTTGTAATACAACACGTGACCGAAGCGGACGTTGTGCGGCTGACAATAGGCGCCAAATAACGTTTGGTTTCGTTTAGTGTCGTCACTTCCGGGGTCCACAGATGATGCCGAAACTTTTATTTTATTAACCGTAGCTATTTAAAAGCGGTTAACCCTTTACTCGGAACTTTGCTAAGGTCGCTACTGCCTTTTAACTTACGTTTTAACAAACTGCGCGGTAGTAATTTTGTTTTGGTCATAAAGGATGCTTAATAAGTTACTCGTTACAATTTGACATCTCAACAGAGACGAGAAGTTTGCAAGGGAATATGTATATCTAGACATTTCCAGGGCGTTTTTTAATGGATGACAGAGAGTGTTCACATGTGAAGCGTCATGCCATTTCACTGTATATATACAAGTTCTGATTATAGGCAGATATGGATATAAAATAATAGGTGGAATGGGAAATGTTGTATTACACCAAGTGGATACTTATATTCTCAATGCCTACCTACCCTATTTCTTAGAAAAAATTGCGTGACGGTTAGTTAGTTCACAAAAAAAATAATTATAATGTTCATTTCAAACTTTTTTATTCATGCCAAATTTGAATATTTGTAAAAAAATATTATGTTTCTACAATGTTATTTTTTATTCGTATTTTACATAATAAAATAATCACTGTTTTCCCCCTTATCGATATGTATTGTCGTAAAAGAAAGGACATAAAAACTAATATTTTTAAAACAAAGCTGTATTTTTCTTTAATAAATATTAAAGTATACATTCTAAGCAAAGTGTTTGCGTGTATTATTTATTTATTTTATTTGTATTTTAATGTTGTGCACACAGTGCTATGTTTGGTACAATGAACTAAGAATTTTCAATTTGAGGTAACATATACAACATAACACCAATTACGTGGACAACACAATGTACAACACAAATTTCTGCAGAAGAATGAAGTAATAAACAGTTTTTTGAAATAATCAAAACTAACTAACTAACTAATTTCTCCGAAAGGGTAGGCAGAGAGGATAGTAGAATGCCACACCACTCTGTCCTGGCATACTTCTCATGCTTCCTCCACATTCATACATCTTCTCATGCACGCACGTCGATTATTCCGAATTCTTACATGCCCACTTTCAAGCACTTGTTTTTACTTGATCATGCCATGTCTTCTCGGCCTTCCTCGACTTCTACATCCAAGCACAGTTTTTTTAGCCGTTCTTTCATCATCCATTCGCTCTACATGACCGAACCAACGTAAAATACCTTTCTTAATATTGTCGATAATGCTTATCTCAGCCTTGCATTCTGCTCTAATTTCAACATTAGTGCACCTATCATACATAGTTTTACCACACATTCGCCTGAGAGATCGCGTTTCAACTGCATTCAATTTACTTTCATCCTTATTTTTTCAACTCCACTCTTCGCTTCCATACATAAGGGTTTTTTTTTTTTTTTTTAAATTAACAACCTCCACTCGAATGCGAGTGATTTTGCGTACATACATAAGGGTTGGTACCAGAAAATATAAATAACGCAATTTATTACTTTATTTTTTAAATTCATTTGCCACCCTAATAAGTCAAGATGCCATTGATATTTTTATACTGTCGGAAATCGAACGAAAATTCCATGAAGTAATTCCAGCATCTAAGCCACTACACCAATGAGGGTTAGTGATGTATCAATATATAAATCCAGTGCCCTATGCACCATGTAATAATTAAAATTGAAAAGCACTTTCGTAAATTAACCAAATGATGAAAACGATAGACACATTTGCGACGTTCCACAAATGTCAGAAAAGTGTAGATTTTGAGATCGTAAAGTGACTATTTATGTGCAAGTTCTCATGTCGCATTGTGACGTAATGGCCCCTCGGCCAGAAGTGGAATTCTTTACCTCATGCCACGACCAGAAGCCGACTGATACGGTATTAATGGCCCCTTTGACAAGCCGAGAAGACGAAACGAAAACGAATCATCATTATTTGTGCTAGACTCCTCACGCCCAGGGGAGCCTGTCAAATAACGAACATTTTTAGAATCTGAAATATTTGTCACTTATAATGTTCATAAATACGATGATTTGGATTCAAATAAAAATAATAATATTTCATTTTAAGTTTATCCAAATACTGGAAAAATGGAATGTTGTAATACATCAATGTGCTAAACTTAACCCAGTCAATGACAGGTCGCAAGCCCCGTAAACGCCTAGATTTGCATATTCCCTTCCACACTTCTTGTTTTTTTTGAGACGTCAATTGTAATAACAATATAATAATCCACAGACTGGTGTATAAATGGTGTTAGATCCGTATTTTCTTACAAAGTTTTTCTTATGAATTATTAAAAAATAAATAAAACACACATTCGGAAGACAATAACTGTTAAAACTAAATTACTTTAATTTTTTTTTTTATACTTTGCATTATATTTTATGATTTATATATTTGAAAAAACTTTGTAAATAAAAAATAAAAAAATGCTTTAGTATTTGCAGATGTCATCTTTCAGACTTCCCGAGATATTATCCCTTTTTCTGGATAATCTGGTAAGTTATATAGTTTTCGAAAATATCTCATTTGATTGGGCTATATGGAACACTGAGTTTTGAGAATAGGTGTCTTAGAAAAATTTGTAGGTGTGCGGTGGTTTGACTTTGTAAGGAACACATAGGTGAGGGCAAACGGACACTGTAACCCCTTGGTATCTACTGTCATCTGGCGAAGGCGTTTTCGGCTGGCTAGGCCATATACTACGTATGCCTCCCGAAAGCCCTTAACCATGCTTGCCTATTTTACAAGGCATCAGGTTCTCTGCGTTCTGGTCGTCCACTGTCGACAAGTCGTCGGCAGTTTGCGTCAGAGCTGCGGGACGTGGACTTGAGTTGGGAGGATGCACGGGAGTTGGCCGCCGATCGCTTGGCCTGGAGGCAGTTTGTGGATTCCATATGCTCCACATAGGGAGCGGATTTGGTATGATGATATGTTACACAGAAAGCAACACAACACGTCACGGATATTTGTGAATAGACCCTTAATAGACCTACATATTGTAAGATTGTTAGTTCCATTGTTGTTATTAACACCCACATTAACATTGTTAATTCCAGTATTGTTATTAACACCCACACCTACACCCCACACGATTTGTTTGCTCCTAGTACATACGTATATTATGTACCCTATACCTACGTTGTCCGTTTTGAGTACAGCCTCCCCCGCTAACGACTTACCTTGTGAAGAGAGTGTTACCGATAGCGGATATTTGCCCGTCCTTGTCACCGTGACGTGATTACTTGTGTCAGCTTTTACACGTGTGTCGTGTGAAACCTTCACACGTGGTGATAGAATCATTGGATTGAAATTCGCTTGTATTTGATTTCCTATTTTTTTAAATTTTTAAGTTCTTTATGTTTTTAAAATGTTTGTCTACCGTGATTATCAAGAAAAAAACACCCAAAACTAGGTTTTGACTTTAAAAATTAACTATTTATCAGTACCGTAATTACTTACTCTCCACAAAATATGAGATTATGTTTATGATGAGATTAGTGTTATAGCTTTCCCATAATAGATTTTCATCTAATGTGCGGATTATGGGGCATGTTTACTTAACTCGTGCTGACTGAACAACTGAATAATGAGAGCGATCATATTAAGTACTAAAATGGGTTTGATTATAATCTCCCAGGATTAATGCCAGAACAATGTTTAAGATTTCAACTGTATTATTACTCCTTAAAAGTAGTTAAAGCAGCTAACATAAGTGTTTAAACTGTCGTTTGAGTTTAGATTTCGAATTAAGAGATAACTCACTGTCTTTAAATGTCAATCTATTTAAGATTCACTTTTTCTCTTGTGTGTATGCAAAATACAGCTTTAAGAACAACATTTACTACTCTCTCTTACCAGCACTCATTTAAAAGCACCAAAATGCCGTCTATTATATTAAAATAAAATAAAAAAAAATTATTGAATATTACATAATGGGCTTTGGTAATGAATAAGACGCTGAACTAACAACGAGTAAAATTGGCATTTTATAGAAGATTAAAATATCAGCCCTCATTATACAAGAGAATTGAAATTTAAAAAAAAATAATATAAGTCAAAGTACAAATATTATTTTTTGACAATATTGTTAGTCAATAGCTTAGTGGTCAGATAATCTGACGCGGAATCAGATGTCCCCAGTTTCAAGTCCCGGAGCGAACGACTATTTTTTTTAAAGTGAATTTAATGAATGCACATCGTAACCACTGTGGTTTTTCTATCTTTCTCTTCATTTGTTAAAAGTCCAAGAAAAAGAAACTTAGTTATAATTTCAAGAAAGTCTAAGCAGCTTTAAGTTGATAGCAGGAGTAAGAAATATAAATTAATCTTTCGATTTTAAATAAAATATCTCACCAACAAATTATCTGACAATCGAATTAAGAAAATTTTTAAACATTTAACTGGGTTAAACTTTAAATTGTAATTATGTAAAAATAACAACAAATTTGTTTTCAGATAAGATGGTCTAGAAACAGTTATGTATGTTTATTGATTAAATATTAGATTTGAGTAATTGAATGGAGCTTGCATTAGGTTTAAGGGCCATTGTTCGTGGCTGGACATGTTGGTTTAGGATATCAAATTAATATCTGGCTTAATTAACTATTCTGAACCCAGTTACACTTTACATCAGTAGTGTTTGGAGTAATTAGCGAGAAGTATTTATTTAATAAACCAAAAAAGGAATAATATTAAAATTAGATTCTTATTTAAATTCCTTTTTTATTTTGTAGTTATTGGGGTCCTGTTCTCAAATTAAGCGCTACTTTTAACTCCAACAAGGCGCTCGCAATTTTTTTTTTATAAAACGAAAGATGGGTATCGTTTTCAGGGGTTAAAAATTATATTTCAACGTAGAACTAATGTAATTTTTCCTGTCTATCTAAAGTTTATGGATATTAAAACTAAAGGTTCACATATTATGTAGTTTAAGGAAATGATAAAGCACTATTTCATCAGCAATTTTGTTAAACTAACTAACCATCATGCCATTTCCCCGAAGGGGTAGGCAGAGAGGATAGAACGCCACACCACTCTGTCCTGGCATACTTCTCTTGCTTCCTCCACATTCATACATCTTCTCATGCACGCACGTCGATTATTCCGACTTCTTACATGCCACACTTTCAAGCACTTGTGTTTTACTTGATCATGCCATGTCCTTTCACGACCTTCCCTCGACTTCTACATCAAGGCACAGTCGCATCATATAATTTTTTTAGCGTTTTTTTTCATCATCCCTTCGCTCTACATGACCGAACCAACGTAAAAAGACGTTTCTTAATTTTGTCGATAATGCTTATTTATTCATGTGAAAAAAAAACTTGTTTCCGTATTTGGCGGCCTCCGTATCGAAATGGCTAAGATGCTAGTCTCACGATACGGAGGTTCCGGGTTCGATTCCCGGTGAGAACACACACAAAAAAAAAAAAAAAAAGATTTTTTCTCAAGCCTGGGTGTTTATTATGTTGTTCCCCTTTGTAATTGGCCCTTCTGGCCTATTAAGGTAGTTAGAATAATGATTATAATAATGTCTGAAATAAAATCATGTTTTGCAGAAACTCTCTCGGAAGTGCTCAAGGAGCAAGGTCACTTAGAAGATAAAACTGCAAGATGGAGCAGATTTGGCCACTGAACTGACCTCGCTATTCATTCTGCAGCCTGCAGACCAGCACAGGACTGCACCAGGTGAGGAAAGACTTAATAATTATGTTCTATTTTGTACTCTTAATCCTGGAGATTATTTTGCAGCAAGATTTTGCTTCTCGTTCCTAACTGTAATCTATCATCTGCAGCCTCATTTAGCTCAACAAATAAGACGCAGGAGACGATCAATTTGGCTTACGCCTCACTAATGGTCTTGATCAGGCGCCTGCCTTTCTTCTTAGAACCTAGTCATTCGTGATGTGGTCTCTCCATATAATACTGCCTTACTCTCTGTACAAATGGTGCAGGGAAGACGTTTCAGCACTTGTCGCAAGCAATAAGCGTCAGCTGAACTGGATGCGCGCGCAGCTTGATGTGTTACCGCCATATTGCCGCGCATTTGCTGCATATAAACTGTATGAAACATTGAATAAAAATACACACTTAAGGAGTTGGCTCAAAAAAACAATTTTTTTTAAATGAAACTCCTAACAAATAGAATTCGTAGGTTTGAAGTTCAGTACCTGGTAAAATTTGGACCTGGATTTCACAAATTGCTACAAAAAAATGCGACCGGCAGCCAATTCCCGTGTGCGTCTCCCGAATTCGGTACCGTATTTCTAATCCGATTTTTAAGGGATTTTCCTCTCAATTAATAAATTTTACGTAAAATTATTGTTAAAAATATGAAGACAGCTCAGTAAATACAGCAACATTAAAATCAATATGTAAATACGTACGATAAACCGTTGTATTCAAATTTAAATAATTGAGCAAGTAGTTTTTAAACCATTAAAAAAACATGGTATTGAGGAATTAGAAAATTTTTGGTTCATCCAAACGGCTTGACGCCTTTCCCTACAGTATTTTTATTCAATGTTTTACCATATTGCAACACTTTCGCAGTGATACAAGACAGTTTAAATGCGGTCTGCAACTTATTTGGAAGCTGTTCCTAACGACCGCCTGTAGTTTGGAGTGAATAAATGAGACAATAAAGGGTTAAATGCAGCATTCAAGACACCATATTTCATATTTTCGTTTTCTTTAAGCACTTTATTTAAATTTTTCATAAAAATTAAAATCTTATGAAAAAACATGGCGTCTGTCAAGACGGTAAAGCTTGTAACTCCTAAGAACAGTGATTCTCAATGAGGAAACTTTAAACGTAATTTCTTCATTACTTACATGAAATCGGTATATCAAAAGTATGCATTGTTGTTTATTTATTATTTTGATACAAATGCTTTTAAAAAACCTTCTAATTCTCCTCATAAAAAAAAAGTTTCAAGTTTAACAGTCTAGCCAACGATAGGTGTACGTTTTTCTATTTTTTTGAATTTTTTAAATTTATTTATTTAAGGAAAAATATAGTTTACAAAAAATACACAAACCTTTAATTAAAATCTCACAAAGGCATAACCCATTCGTGGGTATACAAAGAATGTCGATTGTGAATTTTCTTTACACTCTTTCAAGAAACATTTTTAAATGATTTAATATTATATACGAAAAATAAAGGAAAAAAAAAAAATAAAATATAAGATGAGATATTATATATATGACCATATACGAGTAAACATATTTTTTTATGAATAAAAATATGATTAATTGAAATATAAGAACAAGAAAAATAATAAATTGAATAAAAAAAATCTTTATTTTTTTAGTTTCTTTAGGGAAATGGTGTGATAGTTCATTCGGTAGTAATCCCAGGTTACTTTTAGAGTGTCAGAGTGATTAAAATACGTTATTATAAAAAGCTTTCTATTCGATTATCTTCTTTGGTCGTTTCTTGTTCGATACAGGTTGCTTGCGCCGTACATTCTTTATTTATCACGTAAACGTAAACGGGAGCTTTAGTTCCCCACTTTCCATTAGCGGGAGATCTCGACGTAACGTACGCAACCTAACCGTAGCGGCTGTAACACGTGTCATGAACAATACCGTATTTCTCGAGTAATTGAGAAAATTCCACTGTTTTCATAAATGTTCATTTATTATTCATTTTACCATATCCGCTCCCTATGTGGAGCATCCACAAACTGCCTCCAGGCCAAGCGATCGGCCGCCAGCTCCCGTGCATCCTCCCAAGTCAAGTCCACGTCCCGCAGCTCTGACGCAAACTGCCGACGAATTGTCAACAGTGGACGACCAGGACACCGAGAACCTGATGTCTTGTAAAATAGGCAAGCATGGTTAAGGCTCTCGGGAGGCAAACGTAGTATTTGGCATAGCCAGCCGAAACGCCTTCACCGGATGACAGTAGATACCAAGGGTTGCTGTTATTATTATAATGGATAATTTATATAGCGCCGTTTTCGTATAAATATACCTCAAGGGCGCTATATGTTCATACTCATTTTAATTTTTATAATGTACTACATTACGTACCGGTCGAAACCCATTTTGAAATACTTTTTTATATTTCCATATTTAAGAACAATAAGTATCTACTTTCGAACAACAATACACTAGAAAGAAGTTTCCATACCAATTTTCTAAAAATATACGCTTCCTAGGGTTAATTTCATAACGTCTTATTATCAAATTCCACCGTCTAAAGACTCCAGCACTAAAGTCAATACGCTAAATGTGTGACGCAGATGTCTAGTGATGACGTAGATGCCTAGTGAGTGACGTAGTGGGTAACTAGACACCTCATATATTGTAGTATTTTACAAGTACGGAATGTCACTTCTTTGAAATTCTTGTTCGAAGATTACTATTTTCCCTATGAGAAATAAGTAGCTTGATTATAAATACAGCCTACCATTGAACAAAGCCACCATTAAGCAAAAGTATTGTACAGATGAAGGTTTAAACAGTTATGATTTATTAAAAAATCGTGCATACTTCCCAAATGTAAGGTGCGTTTTATAAAATAACTTAATATTTACTTTAGATTTGCCGCTTCATTTTCTCATTAACTGGAAAGTCAAATTACAGGCCAATAAAAAATCACTCTCAGAGTGAAAATAAACAATTACTTAGGTATTCTAAAAATTTAAATAGAAATAGTCAATCCTATGTCAAAATCATTTTTATATTCGTTGACTTTTGACATAAATTAGCGTTTTCTTTTGTGACATGAAATGTCAAAATTGACAAGTCTGGATATAAAAGAGAAAATCGTTTCGTGACCAATTTAGGCATTGTTTTACTGCAATAAATCCATAACCTAGATAGCCTTATTTCGTAATGTAAAGTATCTTATCTTATGTGAAAGAAGTATTTATAAAGTAAGTATTTTAAAAAAATCCATATTTTACCAAATAGAATACCTACCATCTTTGTTGCTGTAATATTACGGATACGTAGAATGGGGTGGTTAGAAACAGTTTAGCATATTTTCAAACTAATAGTTCAAAAACAGAAGTCTTAAATAATATTGAAATGATTTTAAAATATGTTTCTTTGGTTAGTCTTTCTGTTTCTATTCACTTACGTTGTAAAATATGCATTCTATTTGAAAAACTTCATTAAAACTGTGATGTTTCTATTCAAAATTACAGTGGGGTCATTAGAAAACATACGAAAAATAAAATGTTTATTTTTAGATATGAAGATAAAGAAGGTTTTTTTAAAAATAATAATCTTACTCACTGGGTACCGTACATAATCTATAATATCTAAGCTATCATCACTGTCCATGAATAACTTTGTACATATAAATTCAAAGGGAAGCAATCCATCTGAGCATACAGCACAATTTTTTTCTTTACATGCAATGCATAGGATCCATTCTGAACTTAAATATTTTATTTCACAGAGTGACACATTTTACAGAATATCTTTTTTTTACAATTCTGACTGCTTCGCAGTGCAGCACATATATTTAAATGGGTGATGATTGATTCTTCTTCCTTAACTGAAAGCACAGTTTGACCACCCAGCTTCTTCACATTTCTCGTTGCGTGCCTAGAAAGTACAGAATAATTTATGTCATATTTTTTGGCTCCCTGTATGACAAATTGTTTTTCTTTATATTATCTTCTAAAGCATATGTCTTCTTTTTTATGTGAAAGATGTCGTTTGGATCGAGAATTAGGTTTGTAGTAACGTGGCATTTTGTAATATAATATGTATTCTATGAAGAGAAACGTTTAACATTAATTAAAGAAAACTTAAAATATTTTGCACACATGTTTCTAATCACCCCCTATGTCGTTTCTAATCACCACATATCTCGTTTCTAGTCACTCCCTATGGCGTTTCTAACCACCCCATTTTGATTTAAATTTACTGGTAAAATTTCAAATTAAAGTATAAAAGGTTAATAAAAGATATACTGCTAACCTTTATCTTTTAATCAGTTCTCTATTAATTTTCTTGTGAAATACGAAATTCACAGGCTGAAATAATAATATAAACACTCGGAATTCACTAAGTTTTGCAGAACAAAATCGCTTCGATGTAACCGTTTTGACAATAAACTTCGAATTTGGCAATTCTGTGTTGCTTACAGTAGTTTTTGGGTTGCCAGAATATAAGAATAGTAGTTTTACAAATTAAAAAAAATATAAAGAACATATTATTAGCGATTTAAAATAAACTGGAAGCATATAAAGTTGTGTCTTTAATTTGTTTCTATTCACCACTAGTGTGTCTAATCACCCCATTTTACCGGTACTTAGTTAGTTAGTTATGACTTTTTTTATTTCTTCAGTTTCCGTAAAAAATAAATAAAGTTGGTAAATTTAATCTCTGTTTTTCAATTTAAAAAAATCGGTTGATTATGGTCAACAAACCGATGAGAATTTGCATCTAAAAATAAAAATAAAGCAACAATAGGTAGACCAAATAACAAAATTATTCAAATCCTTAAAAGGAAGAAACCAGCTCAGAGGAAATAATTAAAAATTTCTCTTTTTTAATTAGAAAAATAAGAAACAAAAGCCGGATTAAGATTATTTCGCAAATAAAAACTGATGCTGTGATTATTAAGTAGAGTTTTTTAAAAAGCTGAACCCAGATTAATTAAACAAAAACTCTCTTAAATAAAATAAACATTCTTTGTTAGTTTTGCCACCTCTGATCCTGGTTTTTCCTGGAAAATGATTAAATACCCCGAACTTCCGTCGTTCCTGTAGAAACGGGAAGATTCCAGAAAAATAAGTTGGGCAAGCATAACCGTGAGGAGGTATAAAAAAGATTTATTAGCGTTGCGACGCGCGACGCTGTGTTGGACCGCGGGTTTCCACCGTGTTAAACATTCGTGCTTAAAAGAAAACAGGAATTCTTAGCAGAAAATAAGTTTGCGTAGAGTATAACAAATCAAAGTGTGCTTAAAAACTATAAATTCCTCTTTTTATGTCATTTTTCATACGATTTTTTAAAAACGCAAAACTATTTATTGGTAAACCAAGTGCAGTGTATCTTGATCATTTTATTGCTGAAGTCAGGAATGATCAGTCTTATGCTTAAGGTCCAGACACAAGGTATCAAAAATGAAAGATCTTGATTAAATATGAAAATATGAAAAAATAAATATTAATGTTGACACCCTACGGAATCGAACCCGCGATCTCATGCAACGAAAACAGTAATAATAATATTACCAAAAATTATTTTTTTAAAACATCTTTTTAAACTGAGTAAAAAAACAAAAT
>JAGVSP010003891.1:0-18754 GCA_022494985.1 Micrasema minimum
GCTCCGAACATTGAAAACATATTGAAGAAAAATCGTGCAACTTCCATCTATCGCCGCCAGAGTCTATTAAAAATACATTGAAATATTGTGTTTAATTTGTTTTACAGTGCCTTTTCAACTTTGTTAAGTATTTAACGAGGGACCGCCGCTTGAACAAGCATCGCCGAGTAAAAAAGTGGAAAAAAACGACCGGTTTCGTGTTTTCGTACTTTTTCGCTCCGTATTCAATAAGCGTCTGAATTTATTTATGGGTCTAATTAAGATAGCTGTGTATACCGCGGGGAAATCCGTTTGATAAACAACGGTAGCTGAACTGAACAAGGTGCACGCTGGTAAGAAATTAGTCGACCATTATAATTTTACAGTTTATCAGTATAGCCAATTAAAAAAATAAATAGTTTTAAGCGAAGAAAGCAATATCGATGACCAAATTTAAAATGCTTCAAATTTATCCAAAGAGTTAAAAATACCGTAGAACTGGAGGTTTTAATGTGTCAAAATGTTTTTTTTTTTTTCATGGCTGTCAAAAACTATTTGAAATCAGATCAATCTTATACGACTTTAAATTTTACGTCATATTTTGGGTGAGTTTTTTAATATAATATCCATATTCCTGAATTTGGAAAAAAATCTACATCATCTCTGTAGGGATATACAATAAAAAAAAATATAAAATGAGATCATTCTTAAAAATGTTTTTTTTTATCATTATAATTATTTTAAAATCGCGTGATCAATCGATGCCTGTAAATATTTTTTTTTAAACACTGTACAGATACGGATGAGTAAGTTGGAAGAAATTGCCTCTTGTCTTCTAAAGAAAGAAGCCATTTCTTCCAACCGACATCATAATTGCAATGTAATAAAAATAATTTTAAAATATGCATATTTGTAAAATACATTATTTTAAGATTAGTTAATGACTTTTTCAATGAGTTCATTGCTTGGTCCAAAGTTTTCTGGCCAATCTATACATGAGGTCGAGAGAAAAAAGGTACAATCTTCCCGATGCTCGGGGTTATGCTAACGAAAGGGTTCGTTATGAACTCCCTTGATAAAGTATCTATTGCGAACAGCGGGTAACTCTAGAGTTTTATTGTGCGTTATTAGCGCTCCTGGACCGCCGTTCATTACGGTAAACAGATTCTTCTGTAGCGGTCGTTAAAAATATTAAACAATTGATCGTAAGGTAAAGGGTAACGTCAAATAGCGGCGGAGAACTGGCATGTTATCCGATCATTAGCGACGGGTGGTGAAAATTGTGTGACTTAGGACGGTAATAAAACAAATTTTAATGCAACATTTTGGGTCGTGTTCAAATACTTACAAAATAATACACAAATCTGGATTTTATCCCAAGACGGGCGTAGGTATATTTTCTAGAGAAAAAAGTTCTACTTCATCTCTGTAGGGATATAAAAATACAAATTTTAATAATTGAAATAAGAAAATAAAAACATTGGTCGACTTTTTAATAATGGACGTTTTCAACATATTATTGTTAAAAAAACAGATAGTTAGTAATTTTGATTGTTTATTTAAACATTTTTATTTAGCTATAAAACAAATTTTCATAAGGCTAGTATAATACGTTTTTTCTTCTAAATATTGTATTAGTAAAAACTACTTATAATGATTTCTAGAGGTTTTTTCCGTTATGTTTTCTTGTGTTTTCCTTCCTCCTTTATATAGTTCATTTTTTCAATTTTGATGCCAACGTTTTTGTATAGGGTCCTATTTGAAAATGTATTTCGTATATTTAAAATTACTTTGATTAATACATATCGGATACATATTATGATTTTTTTTAAAATAATAACAAAAAAATTAGTCATAGTTGAGTCGTTCTTAAATATTTCAACTAATTCTGACTTCTGAAATTTACTCAGTTACTCAAAGTAGATAGAAATAGACATAGTAATATTTTTGATGAATCAAGTTTTTTCCAGTAAGTCACTCAATAATGCATAAAGACGAGTCTAGTTTGATTCCTTTAACAAAAGTCCTCCCAGAACTGCTAAATTAATGAATTCTAGAAAAGTATTTGCATAATAAACAAAGTAGGAACATGTAAATGCAATTTACATAGAAACATATGAGTTTGTATGTAAATGAATTTTGTGCTGGGGTAACTACAATATATAAAGGGGTTGCTTTAAACTTATATCTGTTGCTTTGGCGTTAAGGTTCGTTAAGAATAGGGGAGAGTCCAATGCAAAGCCGCTCACAATGTCCAAAGTAGGACTATGGACTATAGGGTGTAATTAGTACGTCAGCCTTTTGAAGAATTTAGCATTTTAGAGAACGAAAGTTAATAAATGAAAGTGCTGGTAGGTAGTTGGATAAATGTGAAGTGTAAAGGTAGAGCTATAAATTACTATTAATGAAAAACCTAAACTTTGTACGTGGATAAAACATCTTTTTATTGGAAAAAAAAATCATCAACAAAAGAAAGATATTAATAATTAACTGATATTTGAACGGGTTGTGGCCCAGTGGTAGCATTGCCCTCTCTGAGTCTAGATATCCCCGGTTCGAATCCTTACTCCGCCACCCCCGACTTGATTCGTATTTTCAAGCACAAGCGTTTTGGTTTTATTGAAAATAGTATTCACAAATTGAAAAATGTGCAAATATCATAAGATTGCTTAGATTTATTTTTTATTAAAAAAAAAAAAAAAACTTGTAAGAAAGTATTACATGCTTTCTATTTTTTAAGATGTGATTTTTGTGTAATATAAAAACAAGATAAATAACAACAAAATGAATAGTTCTAACATAAATTTGATGTATAAAAAAATATTTCAGGGTGTTTTTTTCGAAAAAAGCTTACAAAGCTTCAATAAACTAATGATTTTTCTGTCTAGTATACGGGGGTGGAGGCGTATAATGGTGTCTGCAAATGACGCCAGGTACGCTCTCCCCTAGTGCTCCACCTCCCATGTGTTTGAAGGTCTCGATAGGAAGGCTTTTACCCCGCCCTTGCTTCCGGGGGACCCAGACACTTTTGTTCTAAAAAAACCCGCGTTGCTTACAGTTTACACGTAAACGTAGAATTTCACCAAACGCGAAATGTGAAGCAGACTACGCCGGGCTTTGAAAAGACAATGACGCTTATGAGACATTTTGAAAATGAGCCCAAGTACGTAATGAGCGGGTATTTAAAATTACATGGTACAAAAAGAAATGTATGCAGAAAGAAACGAAAACTACTATCCTTTCAAATACGTCTAAAAAGGTTTTGTAACTTAATGCATGATAGCGTAAACCTTAAATGCCTCCGCTAGACATCATTTAAAGAAAACCAATGCCATTTTATTTTTAATTTTACAAGTACATGAAGGTAATATAATCAGTCAAACGCTTCAGTACCAGTCCAGGTATCACACATGAAATATCAATATGAAAACACATGTAAATAAATATTTCATGTTAAACCCCCACGGGGATCGAACCCGCGACCTCATGCGCGGTAGCCAAATACGCTACCACTATGCTACGAGGCGAACAAATTTATAACAACTATGGTCAATAATGTTTTCCAAGTATTTATTTTTCATATTATTAACACTATCCCCCACCCTTCTCCATACAAACAAATTTATATTGACTGGATTATTTAGCTGAAATTCTGCGTAAGTAAAAGTAAATTTAATATAAACACAAGGTCTGTAAATTTTACCACAGGTTTTTAATACATTCATGTGATCAAGTATTAGGTTCAGAATCAGGTATCAGGATCCCAGGAGATGTGAGGAGGTTAGGATTGTTAGTACGTTCCGTGTAGTGAATGTTGGCTACTGCTCATTGGTTATTCAGGGCTGTACGAATCCATGGGCCGGACCCGGGAGGAATCAGTTCCGAACTGAGACAGGTAGCTGTGTGCGTGAGCGCGTGTGGTTGCGTTATATTATATTATTTCTGTGTGTGTTGCTAGCGAAAAGATACTTTTTTAATTAAATTCTAGACGTCATGTCAGAAAAAATGGCTAAGGGAAACTATAATCACTATTTTTATTAAAAGCTACTTCGATTTTTATTTTATAGTTAAAAATTTAAGAAATTAAGAAAGGTCTTTTACGATGGTTCAGCCATGTAGAGCGAATGGATGATGAAAGAACGGCTAAAAAAATATATGATGCGACTGTTCCTGGATGAAGAAATCGAGGAAGGCCGAGAAAGACATGGCATGATCAAGTAAAAACAAGTGCTTGAATGTGGGCATGTAAGAAGTCGGAATAATCGACGTGCGTGCATGAGAAGATGTATGAATGTGGAGGAAGCAAGAGAAGTGTGCCAGGACAGAGTGGTGTGGCGTTCTATCCTCGGATTGTTAGTTAGTTAGTTAGTTAATACTAAATAACTAATAAAATCACAAGGAAAACACGATGCGTAATTCATGTTCTAAAACTAGTTTTAATTAGCATTTGACATTAAAAAATATTAACTTTAATTAGTTTAATTGAATCGGTATTACAAACCACACATTGATTTATATTTCGGTAAGAATAATAATTGAATAATGTGTGATGAATTTTTTTTGTTAAATAATTCCACCCAAAAAAAAATCAAAAACAATTTTGGCAGAAATAATACTATCAGTCTGTTATATTCTCACCACGTCTTCTTCATATATTTTACTACCAACTTAAGCACCTACTCGACAAGGCAGTGAGTCCATTTTTCACATTGTAAAACTTATCACAATAAAAACAGAAAACATTACGAAAAACTTTTCTGACAATCAATCACAGTAAAAACCGAGAGAGTATTTAGTTAAAATTTTAAATCACAATTTTAACATAAAATTATAAATTAATATTATTAAAACTCTTCTATATATATATCTTTTTTTTTTGTTGCTATTTAACCAGTAACCACTCACCTTGATTCAATTAGATATGTCTCTATTACTCTAATTGTCCATGCGCTTGGTAGCTGCAAGACAAATTGTAATTGAGTGAGTCTTTCCCGGTAAATTCAAGCCATCTTTAGTAAATAGTTAGGATAAAATATGTATTGTAATCCTGCCCCAATTTTTCAAAACTACTAAACTTGTTCGTAAAATCAATTACCCCAATTACTGATATCAGATGGAAGCTGGCATTCCAGTAGTCCATGCGCTCTGTAGCTGCAAGATGACCTGGATTCTTGACTCTATCTGCTATCAGTAGAATTAGTATTTCATTAGTATCGCGTTTTTAGTAAAATTGTTTGAATTTAATTTGTACGTGGGTGAAGCTGAAATTCCAACAGTCCATGCGCTTTGTAGCTGCAAGACGAATTGGGGTTCAGTACTTCACCTACGTATAGATTTAGTATCATTTCTTAGATAATCGTTCTCTCAGATCCTTTATTCATAAATTGGGAATGGAATAAACTAAGAATATCGAATGTACAGCGCCCTTGAGGTGATTTCTCACAAAAATGGCGCTTAACCGATATTAAGTTTGCCGTCGCTAACGGCTTGAAAGCTCAATATTTAGCGCTTTAAGCTTCTTGGAACAGGTACACGCGCCCACCGTCGAGGAAGAGGAATACAAATTGTGATTTGAAATGGGTCGCAAGGTGGAAGGCTGTTATTGTTCGTAACATAAAACTAATAATTAAAATATGTTAAGTGTACTTAACGATATGCAGAATAGTTAGAGCATCACAAATCGTTTCCGTTAAATTTAAATCATTAAAACTTCATTATTTTTTTTTTTATTGATTTATTATTATTATTTTAAAATTACATATTATAATTTACATTGTTTTTAGATCTATGAAATACCTCACTTGGCAATTTAATTGCTTCACTACTTTAATATCTGCCTCGAAGTGCTAAGCGGGTTGGTTTACAATGCATTAAGATTTGTCGCGGGTTAGATTTTCGACGGGATTAACACGTAATAATATGTATTCAAATAATTTTTCAATTTAAAATATTTCTGATATCAGGGTTGTAAGTAGGGATGTGAGGGTGTGTGTGTGTCAGGGTGAGTGGACGTGTATTTAAGGGTGTGTGGGTGTCTGTGGATATGGCAATTACATACATTATTATTAATTATAAATATACATACAAAAATTTTGAGTGTGCTCAATTCTGGTCAAACATGAGCTTTATTTTCTTTTTAATCATATTAAGAGACGTACTAAATAAATGAATTTCCCAAAAAAACATGTGCGATACAGAAACTAATTTTGAAAATAATTACTACCACAAACTGGTAAGCGAAACAAATATTTATTTATCTAATAAATAATCATGATACATTGTCTTTGCCAATGCAGTACCTATGGACCGCTGGGTGCGGAATACGGGAAATCTTAGTAGTTTAATTGTTACATCGTTTCTGACAATATAAAAATAGTCAGAATTTTAAGTGAACAAATTTTTCGTAATTATGTAGAATATTATTAATTATTGAATTATGGAAACATAAATGAGAAGTTGCCAAAATTATATTGCGCAATCAGGAAAAGGATTAATTTTCAAATGAAGGCGTAAATTAAGATAACTTTTTCGAATCTTGAACAGTTAATAAAATACTGAGCGAAATTTCAAGCATTTAAATCTCCTAATAAAACTCCGTGATAACTTTGAGGAGCATGAGAAAATACCAACACGAGTGCTAAATCAGTTAAAATTTGCGCCACTTAAAATTTATCAAGCCTAAATTTTAAGGAATTTCCAAGTTTGTCGAGAGATGATTAAAATCGCTTGTTCAATTAATTTGTGGATTTATTATTATGCCTGTATTCGTTTTCAAATAAATGGCTTAGAGATTAAAAATTACTATTGTTATTTTCAATATTAATGATTTAAAAACACAATATGTATAGAAAAATAAAGAGAAGGCTAAAAAAAAAAGCGTTTGCATACACATTTTCTAAAAATATACACTTCCTAGAGGTAATTTCACAACACCACTTATTATCAAATTCCACCGTCTAAAGACTCCAGCACTTAGGCCAATACACGAAACGTGTGACGTAGATGTCTAGTGATGACGTAGATGCCTATTGATGACATAAAGTGACGTAGTGGGTAACTAGACACCTCAGACACGGTAGTATTTTTCAAGTATGGAATGTCACTTCTCTGAAATTCTCGTTCGAAGCTTTAACCTATCTGACCAAATCAAAAGTGATGATAATTTTTTAATGAAGCAACCCAGTTTTAAGACAGTCAAAATGTCCGTACTGACAAATTTAATGTATTCTCGTAATTTTAATTGCTTTTTAACTTTTCGTTGTTTAAAACAAAAACACGTAACGCAACGTCGTCTACGTTTTGTAGAATCAATTAACCGCCTGAAGAAGTTTTGACACCGTCCGCTTTAAAGCCAGGTAAACAAGTTTCTTCCACTTAAGAAAATTCAATATTCTCGGAGCGAGTTATTAATGAAAGTGACGCCGTAACTTGTGTTCTGTTAACTCGAATTTGTCAAAGTTTTTTTAATGGATGTGATGGAAAATTATTCGCCAATAAAAAAATCACTTAATTTACTTTGCGATTTAAAATAGATCTACTTTATCACTATGAATTGTAGAATCAGATGCTTAGATTTTGTTTATTAAAAAAATCGTATCACGGTCTTAGTGCCTCCGTAGATTACAAATTAGTTAGTTGTTCAACGCTTGAATAAAGCGCCACTGAGTCGAACTAACTATTAAGTAAAACATAATCGAGAAAATTTGTACAACTGAAGGTGTATACGCAAATTGGATACATAAAATAAATCTGACTTTTGAATAACTTTATAAAAGTACTCGAAATTTATTACACTCATTCCAAAAAACTGCTTAACTGGAGACCTAGAGCTGCAAGGAGACCTGTAGGAAGACCACCAAGACGATGGACAGACAATATAAAAAGTACTGCAGGATCCAGATGGCAGCTCGAAGCCCAGGACAGAAAGCAGTGGACCAACATGAGGATGGCCTATGTCCAGCAGTGGATGAACAATGGCTGATAAAGAAGAAGAAAAAGAAGCTTTCAAAATATCAATGATATTTAAATATATTTAAGGTCTAACTAAGGAGATAGAAGAAGTGGGATCTATATTTTTATTGTATAAAAATACCGAGTTACGCTTTGACTCAATTTGCACTATACGCTCAAAAAATTACACAATTGAAATTATCTATTACAAGGAACTAAACAAAGCCATGACAATAAAATGGGGTTGATTTTCAATTAAAGATTCTTGATGCGTTAACGCAAATGTATGATTGTTTCCATTATAAAATAATTATTTTGTAAAAATGATAGAGTAATATATTTCACTCCCCTTGACATGTACGATATTTGTCCATGAGATTTCTTGTGTCCCACTTGAGAGTAGTTTCCCCAGGGGAGAACTCTAGTTAACAGACTGAGTCAAACATTCAGTAGTGTTACTCGTATAGGGGTATACAATTTTGTGAATTCGTATACACTTATTTACTTTTTCACTCTGAGTGACTGAATACATATATTGGTCTTGAATTAAAACGAAAAAAAAACATGAGGTTTATTTATAAAATATTTTCATAAGGAAATCTCTAATGGATTAGATAAAAAACAGGCGTATAAGGCTAAAGTCACAGACGTAATTTGCAGAAAAGTCATAATTAATTTTAAAATAACTTTGATATCTAGACTTCATTTTAAGTTAATAAATAAAGTTGAGAGATCAGTGAAACATTTCAATATTCTCTTTTTGAAATGAAAATTCGCAATGAAAGTTTTGTTTGAAATAATACTTGTACTAAATGTTATAATTTAAGAGTTGGCTTTTAGTTGGAGCTTCTGAACCACTCAAACCATCTATAAATAAAGTTACAAGAAAAGACAAAGTCAGTAAATCATGCATAGATCACATCGTGATAAAAACAAAAAACCTATACACAGGTATTATTTATGAGTCACCCATAACAGACCACAACACAACAATGTTGAACATACAACAGATGCTTGAAAAAACCCTGGATGTAGTCAACCTAATATTGTACACAAAACGAGCTTCGACTATCATAAAATGAAAATATCACTTAACAATATAACTGGATTGACATCCTCAATAATAAGGAAACAAACCAAGATTGGGATGCTTTTATAACAACCTACTACCTACGAGAAAAAAAAAGTATTGTAAATGAATTAAATTGTGCCTGGATGTAGAAATCGAGGAAGGCCGAGAAAGACATGGCATGAACAAGTAAAACAAGTGCTGGAAAGTTTGCATCTAAGAAGTCGGTATAATCGACGTGCGTGCATGAGAAGATGTATGAATATGGAGGAAGCAAGAGAAGTACGCCAGGACAGAGTGGTGTGGCGTTCTATCCTCTCTGCCTACCCCTTCGGGGAAATGGCGTGATGGTTAGTTTAGTAAATGAATACCTCAGCACGAGCATTGCCCAGTGAGGTTGTAGCGCCTTGTAGGTATATATAAATGTAGCGCTTTGTAGGTATATATAAATAACTGATCGGTTGCCTCCGAGTCTGCGCTGTCTGTATATACTCATTACCAAGGTACAGGGATGTATATATTCCTAATAAAAAAAACACACTTAGTTACAACTCATAATAAAGTGCACACGTCATAAAGTTTGCGGAATCCACGGATTGGTAAACGTGGTATTAAGCTGTATCATATGTGTTTTTGCACGTGCGATCCCCCAGGTCCCCGGAGGTCCATTATGGAGGCGGAGGGGGTGACTTAGATCACAGGGGAGGGGGATCATCCCCAAACACTCATCTGTTAGATCCACAGCATGAAATTTTCAAAATCCGTGCTGGATCGTTGGTAAATTGGCAATTATATTTACACATGACAGTAATTCTTATTTCAAAATATTCCACTAACAGATGTGTGAAATTTTATTAGGAAAAGAAGCATTGATAATTATGTATGTCGGTATTCAAAATGATATGATGATGCTCAGTTAATTTATATTACAAACAAACCCTTAACTTGTCCGCCTCGTGGTATGCGGATTGGCTACTAAGCGTGAGGTAACTGGTTTTATTCCCAAAGGGGTCAATGTGAAATATATTCATTTGAATGTGATTTGTCACTTTCTTGGATTGGTGCTGAAGTGCAAGACTGATCAGAAATTAAATATCAAGATGCTCTGCACTTGGTGTACCATTGTAGTGTCTTATGCACAACTAAGAGCGGATAAGGGAGAAGTAGTATTGTAATCTTGATTTGATTGAGAAAAAAATGTACTAAGTATAGAATACATAAATGTTGAAGAATTATCACAATAATGATCCAAAAATAGTTGTGAACTGAAGCTACGTGAAAATATTAATAAAACATAGCTAGGAGCCTCTAAGTAATAAGCAATTCGGTAAGAATCTCACTTGCAATCATAAAGGTTTCTGCTAAAATGCTTAGCAATTTTCTCAATAGATGACAGAGAGTGTTCACATGTGAAGCGTCGCGCCATTTTTCTGTATATATTGGCAGATGTGGACATTAAATACTAGGTGAAATGGGGAATGTTGTAATACATCAAGTGGCCACTTAACCCAGTCAATGACAGGTCATAAGCCCTGTAAACGCCTAGATATCCATATTCCCTTCCAAACTTCTCATCTCTGTTGAGATGTTAAATTGTAATGCAAAAAGTGCTTATTGTTTTCATTATTCTGGTCCCATTTATCTCCCATGTATCTTACTAATATATTTCAGTCAGGGAAGCAGCCAGAGCACTCCGGCGTTCTATTTATCTAAAGTATTGTGAAGTATAGAGCTGCCTCTCACAGTTAAAAGTACTATTTTGCTTTTAAAAGGTTTCAAGGTTACTTAATTTTACCAGCAGTATTAATAAACAAAGCCTTATTTCCATAAACGTTTATATACCGTACACAATTTCCCGATTATTATTAAGATTGGGGAAACTGGGTCTAATGACGGTTGATATATCGAAATTTCTTCGAACAATGGAAAATTGGGAGCTAACTATGTTCACGCAATGACCACATAACACTAAGGAGCTTTTAGGGGTGAATTATTGCTCAGACTAGGCCAAGAAAACTTTCATATAACTTACCGAACTTATTTAAAAAATAAACAGTGGTTAATTACTTTAGACATTTTGTAATGATATTTTTTTTCCAGCCTATATTAGTAAGCATGCGCTATTCAATTCACAGTTTCAGAGAAGTATTACGTTAAATTCACGCACTTTGGTTTCCTAAAATGCTACAAGACTTTACAACATTTTGAGTGTAGACTTTGTCTACATGTATTTGGACACACAAATGTTGTTTATAAAAATTAGCTGGTAAAAGTTATAAGCATAACAAATTGAAGATTCATCTTCAGGCGTTTCCTAGTAGGTGATATAATTCGGTAAGAATCTCACTTGCAATCATAAAGGTTTCTGTTAAAATGCTTAGCAATTTTCTCAATGGATGACAGAGAGTGTTCACATGTGAAGCGTCGCGCAATTTTACTGTATATTGGCAGATATGGATATCAAATACTAGGTGAAATGGGAATGTTGTAATACATCAAGCCACTTAACCCAGCCAATGACAGGTCTAGATATCCATATTCCCTTCCAAACTTCTCGTCTCTGTTGAGATGCCAAATTGCTACAAGACTACTTAAAACTACGTATTTTTGTTACAACGATACAGCTATAAGCTCTACAATCTCGTTAAGATTCTCGTCTTAGTACTTTGAAAAGTTAACCGAAGTACGGGTGGCGTCGTATGTAGTACCTAATCCAATGTGACATACACTCTTCAACTTCGGTCAGCTTCAGTCAACCTCACGAGAGTGGAGAGCTTACATAAATAAATTTAGTATAAAGAATAAATAAGTTGTATGAACACGCACTTTCCGCAAATCGTCAAGTGTACCTTATCAGAATAAGTTGCGGGAAGATTCACAACACCGATAGCAGCTGATTAATCGTTCTTATTTTGCAGTATAAAAATGTTATTTGCAACCGATAATGAATCATGGTTACCCCCGTTACGGAATTGCGTGCCGTGCGTAATTACTAAGAGAAAATAGGTTATGGAAATGTCACATGAACAATATGAATACAGAACACTTTTGTTCCAAGTCCTTCCAATTTCCACCATTAAGGCAATTCGCGAGAACGTTTTAATCAGGGCTGGCAGCTAATAACAATGATTATAATATAGTAAATGCCTACGTGTTGATGTCAACACTGTTCTAAATATAAGGTACGTTGTTTTTTTTGTATTTTTTAATGTTGTTTTCGTTCTTTAACGCTTTTACTTCCCGTACCTACTAAAATGTTTGTTATGTTTTATTCACATAGGGGTAAGATAATCTAGGTAAATTCTTAAAAACCCTTATTTAAAATATCAATAAAAAATCACTTGCCATGCGGGAAAAATCTGGTGAAATGCACGCAGCACTTAATTTAAAGTGCATAATTATAATATCAGGAACAAAAATAACTACTTGGGAGAGCGGTGGATCAATAAATTACAGGCTGTTGTAGTTAATAATTTATTTTTTCTAGCCACCTCAAAAGCCTATTAATCCCCAATAGAAGAGAGAAAAACATAACATACGAGTAATACAAGTGTAGAACAATATCACTTGTGTTTTGTAAAATCTGAAGGAAATAAATACTGAAATTACTTATTTTGACACGAGTGTCTCTGCCACTAAACCACGGCACGGGAGCTGCTTTATAAATAAGAAATATAATTGTTATTCGAAATTACTATTATTATAAATAATTAAAAAATTATAACGATTTTTTTAAGTATTTAATTATCCTCAATTCATTATATTTATGTACGATTTCATAATAAACGGAGAACCTACATCCTTGTAAAACATATATTTATATTTTTAATTTTACGAGTAAACAAATACCACTAATTACTCTAATGACTCTGCTGAGTTAGTAGTTTGTACCTTGGACTAAACAAATCCCTCTAAGGAGGCAAGTTCTCACAATTCGGCTTATGTGTCCCTCACTGTTCGGTGAGGAAGGTAATTGGCAAGTAATTTATAGCAACGCAGTCATACGTAATAGCCAAAGTTAGTTTTAATATGTTCGTGGCACGTAGTAACTCCAGGTTCTAGAATTTAACTTCTGAGATTGGGTGAGCGACAATTGACACGAAAACGGGGTGATGCCTAGAACTAGGATATAATAAACATTTGTATTATAGTGCATCATTTTTATGAAAATTGATGTATTTTATTGAAATATCCAAGGATTGGAAGAAGGAAATATTGATATCTGGGCATACACAGTTTGTGCAGGCTTACGATCTATTATTTAGTGGGTTAATGGTCACATGATGCATTAAATTGTCATATTATATTTTGACTTGTGTAATAAAATCAATATTCATTGTCGTGTATTTTTTAACATTTTTTGTTAGATTTGGTTTAAGTAAATGTCTTGTTTGGTTTATGTTTCCCACAAAAAAAGTATGCTTAGATTTTCAATATTTTTCATTCTCTAGGATCGAACCACTTTCAAAGCAAAATGTGACCCACTCAAAAATTTGTACTGTCAATTGTAACAAGAAAATTCAATTTATTTTCAATAAAAGTTCAATTTAAAAGTTGATGCGACCTTTGGCAGGAAGCAGAAGGCTTTGCCGCTTATAGAAACCTTTGGAAAAGAGGCAAATTGGAGGAAAATGTGTGATGACAAAATGGAATATTATTTTGTCATACTTAAAGTTTGTATTATGGAAAATCGAATAGCGAATTTTGTGAAATACCATTAGGAGACTCCAATGTTAAGCTTTTATCAATTTTCGCAGCTCTCAAAATCGTTCAAAAATGTGAATAGGAGTAATAATACATTTACGAAAGAAAACAGCTCTGCATTTACAGTCACAATAATGTATAAATTTATTAAACTTTCTTTGAAAAATACATTTAAATATAAAATATTTAAAAAAACTAATTTTTTTTTACAAAAAAAAATATTATAAAATAAACAACATTTTGTTATACTTTGTAAAGTTATGTAAAATTACATGAAACAATTTTCAAGAATGCCTCTGACGATACTCGAAATTAATAAGGAATTTGGTACTCTAAAATTAACAAGGAGTTTATTATTTATACTCTAAAATTAATAAGGAAAAGAATACAATGAGTTATTTTAGGTACGAGTGTATTTATTAAAATTTTGTAAGTTGGTTTATTTAAATGTTCATGTTCGTATTTGCAATTTAAATGTGTTCTTAAATAACTGAAAATAAAAGGACTTTGTATGAAAAGCTCTTTGGTCAATAAATTGGCTAGAAATGGAGGTTAAATTAGATTTTCTATCAGCCGGGACATGCCAAAGTAAATTCGCTTTATAAAATGTTACATGAGGGTAACATTGTTTATTTTCATAGACGAAGTAGCCAAAATATACATCGAATTTGTTTCCAGAAACGTGGTCAATTTTGTCGGGAAAATATTGACAGAGAAAAAATTACGAAATATTAAATGTCGCTTATAAACATGGGGAGGTTTGTCTTTGGAGGTTTTGCCATACCTTTTAGTTATGTATTGTAAAACTAAAACATGTCGTTTTTTAATTTAATCACGGCTAAGTATAAAAGGATATTGAGATGTTTGCTGTGTATCCATATGGTTGATATTTGAATTTATAGTTCAATGATTGTGTGTTGATTAAAACGCCCTGACATGGATTTAAAAATTGTAATAATGTTATTTAGCATAATTATTAATTGTAGTTGGTTAGTGTAGTTAGTTCATAATGGAGTTTTGGTACCCCAACCCTTATGTATGGTAGTGAAGAGTGGTGTTGGGAAAAGAAGGACGAAAGTAGATTGAATGCAGTTGAAATGCGATCTCTCAGGCGAATGTGTGATAAGGCTATGTATGAAAGGTGTACAAATGTCGAAATTAGAGCAGAGTGCAAGGCTGAGATAAGCATTGTCGACAAAATTAAGAAAGGTCTGTTACGATGGTTAGGTCATATAGAGCGAATGAATGATAAAAGAACGGCTAAAAAAATATTTGTTGCGACTGTGCCTGGATGTAGAAATCAAGTAAGGCCGAGAAAGACATGGCATGATCAAGTAAAACAATTGCTTGAAAGTGGGCATGTGAGAAGTCGGAAAAATCGACGTGCGTGTATGAGAAGATGTATGAATGTGGAGGAAGCAAGAGAAGTGTGCCAGGACAGAGTGGTGTGGCGTTTTATCCTCTCTGCCTACCCCTTCGGGGAAATGGCGTGATGGTTAATTAGTTAGTTATTCATTATAGTTGAAATTGTTTTTTGACGATTACAACATGTAAATCTTTGTAACCTTATAAAATAATTATTTCCTTATATTTTTTCCATAGGACTAGTGATAAATTTGCTAGTGCAAATGATTGAATAATATGAGTACAGAAAAAAGTCGATCCTTAATTTTTTTTTATGGAATTTTTAGAAGAAGAAAGAAAGAACAAACGCCATTTTGAGATATTTTATACAGAAAACGGTAGAACGACGGTAATTTAGACGTCAATCTTCAAAATTATACAATCCCGTCATGAATAACAAAATTACAGCAGTATCTGTAAGCCGTTATAATGGGGTACGCGTATTGGCAGTATTCGCCAAACTTTTAACATTGGCAAGCACAAAAGGTACCCTACCTTCTTAGTTCCCTTCCCAACTCGGGGTAGGAGGGTTCTAAGCCTGCAACGATTTGACAAAGTTATTATCGACGATCTCCAAACAATTTACAAGAACTTTCCAGAAGAACTTTCCAAGAACTTTTTAGTGGAGGCGAGCAAATTGCGAGATGAAATTGCGATAGTGATAGAAACATGGAAGTATATTGTAACAGCGAAAACAGTCGATAAAAAATAAAGTGACACTTCATAAAATGATGAACTTTTGTCAGTCCTGTAATGATAGCCCTAAACTTTTCCTTTGCAGTAATATCCAAGTGGAATGTTATTGTGAGCCAAGAGAAATAGTACCAAGAACAGAAATATCTATATCAAAACTCTAAAGAATTAATTGTATTTAAGTTATCTCTTTTGTACTTAAAATATAACCGGTCACTTTGAGGTATTTAAACGAGCTTTCTAGGTATTATTTTATTAATAGTTAACAATTTTTGTGCAGCAAATTTTATTTTCTAACAACGAAGAAACATAATTTTTAGACTCTGTTTTCAAATAATTCTCAAAACATCACTTTTCACAACAAAGCATTGAGAGTATAAACACAAGAACCAATTTACAATAAAAAATACATATATTAGTCAATCCACCAAGAATAAAATCATGTTAGCAGTGTAAAATGTTGGTGGGTAATTATAATATATTACGTTGTAGATAAAATCAGGCGGCGGGAACATTTTTTATATATATTTTGTAAACATTCAAACATTTTCCCCCATTTTATCTTGCTCAAATAATTTTATTATTATAGTTTGTGTGTCATAAAACTCGATGAGTACAACCAAACAAGTTGGTGCATAGAAATATGGAAGGGAGGGGAAACTAAAATTGGAGTCATTATGATAACTAAATGGGGGCAATTCCGTTTTATCTTCGAATGCAAAAATAACAAGACGATTTGATAACCTTTGGGAATTTTTATTACTGGTTCCTGTTACATGAGATGCTAAAGCTTATAAACAATTCTTTAATTATTAAGTGCTTTTAATGGCATATCTATGGGCAAGTTAGAAAATAATACCTTAACATAGTTATTTTAAAATGTTCTAGTTAGCCAATATGTATTTTTTAAAATTATTTATTTTTAAGAGTCTTTATTAAGAAATAATCATTGCTTTAAAATAATGCCGTCCCGATAAACCGCAATTTTTGCAATTTGTCATTAGGTGCCATTAACAAAAATTACAAAATTTATAATAGAAATATAAACAACAACATAAAGTTACAGAAAAATTACTCAATTTACAAATATTAAAAAAGTTTACAAACTATAAAAATACAAAAAAAGATAGAGATACGAGAAATATATACATTGCAATGTATATAATACAATGTAGAACAAATAAAATTGGTAATTGAATAGTTTTAACTACTACTACATTTTCCCATATCCGCACCCAATGGTGCATAGGGCACTGCATCGGTACAACAATTGCAGTGTATATTAATTTTGAATGAATAGTTTTAAAGGGACCGCAAAAGTTTCTGGGTCTTACGGGGGTGTTTTTTTTGACGTGTTCATTATATAATTTTACCATTTTAAGTGACGTATGATTATTTAAGTTAATAACGAACATTATCTTTGTTTTAGGTTACTTTACGTACAGAATATTTCTAAACGTGTCTTAGAATTATAAAATAATATTATCTCATCCCCTCCTCCAATGTCCGATTGCTGAAGATTGTTAGATCTCGATCATGGGACCCTTGGGACAGAATAGGAAACTTCTGATGGTGTAGAATCCCCATGGACTAATAAGGTGGAACAACAAGCTGCACTCAGGAATCGAAGATGGTTTTAGAGATTAATTAAGGTAGTTTTGATTATATTCTAAGATACAATACATGATAAAACTTATAAAATCATATTGATAAGTACACTGAGGATAATATGAAGTGATCAAAACTAAAAAACGATGTTTTATTTATAATAAATACAAAGATATAAAACCGCAAGGGACGATAATATAAATCTAGTAAAACTTTTCATTGATATGTTTTTTTAAATCTTTTGTGAAACTGGCATTAAAAATTGTACATTTGTAATAATATTACTTGACTATAACAATACTAAAAAAATAGTATTAAAAGAGATCACATATAAAAACAGAATCGTACAGTGAATGCATTCAAAGAAAATAACAAATAGTATTCCGATAATTTTTTTTTATCGAAATCCGGTGGTTAAACAGTAAAAATAAGTAGATTTCATGATCATTATGAATTATTCTGTCTGCAGTTGCGATTCAGGATTTTATATTGCAAGTTCATATAGACAAACTCATCTCGTCGGCGAACCTTTTGTTACTGTCTCCAGAGAAGAAAGCCGTTAAATAAATCGTCGCATTGATATTTGATGACGTCACAGGAATTCCAGCACACTACGTCAAGATTTCTTCAAGAGGAGAGAAGAGGGGGCGTCAGGAAATACCCCGCGCGCATCTTGTGCACTATAAAGTATGGCTGTCTTAGAAAACTTTCAAATTTTATTGCTTTGACTCGAGTTTCATGAAGGGTTTTATAATATGTTTATGCTACAGATGAAGCCAATTTTTCAGAAATTTACTCGTGAAACGTCTCTGAGTACTGATTTCGAGATGAAAAAAGTTTTATTGTGTATCCAAATAATGGAGAATGTTGTATATATTAAGCGGCTAAATAACCTAGGTCATACGCCCTGTAAACGCTAAGATATCCATATTATCCTCTAAACTTTTCGTCTCTGTTTAGATGTCAAATATAAGTACTATTTCTAGCTAACAAAGATGCGACTCAAAAACTGTTTTGCAAAAAAATAATGTTTGAATGATATATATTATATAAGGGTGATTTTTTTGTGATCTGACTAAACGACAGTGTGATACGCGATGAACTACGGGGTTCAGATCGTTGATCGAATACAAACCCCGGGTAGGGAAGCATGAGCCTACTTCACTGCCCCATCGGGTCCTATCAGGAAAGGTGGTATAATATCTCACAGAGAGAGTGGTAATATAATTTGTAGATCACTCAGCAGTGGCGCGGATGAAAGTTTCTCCATTCCCCTCCCTAGACTTGTTTTATGGCGTCTGCTAAATTCAGTGCCGGTTTTACGGCGGGCTGGAGTGCTTTAAACTT
>JAGVSP010003892.1:0-38640 GCA_022494985.1 Micrasema minimum
ATTTTAGGGCTTAATTCTTAAGATCTTATAAAATGGATTTATTGAAATTTATTTATGTTACAGCCTACATATCACTTTTTAAATTTTTGTTTTATTCATTTAAACCTTTTAATTAATTAATTTTATAGGGAAGGATCGGGTGATACTTGGTACTGAATTAAATGCATATTATATTACTTTATTTATTTGCTTTATTATTATATTACTTTGTTTATTAAATAAGAACTTATCGAAAGAACCAAAATTGGCAGTACACAACGGAGTTCTGGAACCAACCCTTATGTATGGTAGTGAAGCGTGGTGTTGGAAAAAGAAGGATAAAAGTAGACTAAATGCTGTTGAAATGCTATCTCTCAGGCGAATGTGTGGTAAGACTATGTATGATAGGTGTAAGAATGTCGAAATTAGAGCAGAGTGCAAGGCTGAGATAAGCATTATCGACAAAATTAAGAAAGGGCTTTTACGATGGTTTGGTCATGTGGAGCGAATGAGTGATGAAAGAACGGCTAAAAGAAGTTTAAATGCTTTTTAATGTTTAAAACAAAAGTGTATTTCATAAATAAAAAAAATATTTGTAATACTTTTAGTTTTATAAATTAATGTTTTCGTTTTTGAAAATAAACCGCTATCATTTATGCTCAGAGTTAGCTAATTTCACATACCGTAAAATTGGGAGCGGTTCAAATTAATTTTTATTATACGTAATGACAGATTAGACAACATTAATGTGTCCCAGTTAAGATTTAGGATAGTCGAATAATTCCGGGAATAAACTAAAGTACCTACATAACACAATAACTATTATAATAATAAATACACAACTAAATAGGTCAGAAAAAGCGATCGTGACCTTAAGTTCACATAGATTCATTGACCTGGTTTTTAAAAAGTTTGCATATCTTATTTTTTCCTATTGAGAAGCACTTTCTTAAACATTTTTTTTTTTCATTAATTTTTATTTAAAAAGGTAGAATCTTCAAATAAGAATTCACTAGAAGGGGCGGTTCCATACAAATTTTCTGAAATATACGCTTCCTAGGGTTAATTTCATAACACATTATTATTATCAAATTGCACCGTCTAAAGACTCCAGCACCTAGGCCAATACACGAAACGTGTGACGTAGATGTCTAGTGATGACGTAGATCCCCTTTTATGGCGTAGTGAGTAACGCAGTGGGTAACTAGACACCTCAGACACGGTAGTATTTTCCAAGTATGGAATGGCACTTCTCTGAAATTCTTGCTCGAAGTTGAATACGTTTTATTTTGGATTTTCTTTTTAGTATTAGGAAATGTATTTTCGTTAGAACGAGTGGATTCAAAAAAATATTAAATATTTACATACATGATATTGCATCTTTTTTAATTTGCGGTATTGGCTTTGAACGATTTCAAGACACTTTTTGATCAATTCCATTATTTGAATGTCCCAGTCGTACGTCTTACGCCTCTTAACTATAATCGTCAAAAATACGTATTTATATGAATCCTTAATCAATAGATATAGTAAAGATTTGATCACCAACGTACTTTACATAAGTCTAGTATGATTAAGATAGGTCCTAGAATTAAGCCCTGTGGTACACCTAAAATTACATAACGTTGTCATTAAGATAGGTCCTAGAATTAAGCCCTGTGGTACACCTAAAATTACATAACGTCGTCATTAAGATAGGTCCTAGAATTAAGCCCTGTGGTACACCTAAAACAACAGAACGTTGTCATTAAGACAGGTCCTTGAATTAAGCCCTGTGGTACACCAAAAAACAACAGAACGTTGTCATTAAGATAGGTCCTAGAATTAAGCCCTTGTGGTAAATTACCTAAAATTATATGAAACGTTGTTATTAGATAGCTCCTAGAATTAAGCCCTGTGGTACACCTAAAATTACAGAACGTTGCCTTTTTAAAAATTACGTCTTAACCTTAAGTCTCAGAACAAAAACAGGACAGAATGTCTCGTTATTTATTTGTTTGACTGTAGTAAATTCTTTGAACCAAACCATGGGTCCGACTCTATAGCTGTCTCTTTCTTTGCACCGGTTAAACGATTCTAAAATCAACTCTCTTCGTATATTTTTTACCAATTACCTCTTATTGAGTTGAGCCCCTTCTTATCCACAAACATCCCCGTCGGGGTCGGAGATGGGTAGGAGGACTCGCTGGGCGGGGGCGTCGTGCTGTCCGCCACGGAGGCCACCTGGCCATGCGACTGCCCCGCTTGGCTGGCCAGCCCCGACTGGCCCAGCCCGTGGCCGGACTGCAGGCAGTCGGGCGGCCACTGGGAGCCGAACAGCTCGTGGTACTGGCTGGGATCCATGGGCCGGTCAAGCTCCGGCTCCGGTCCGCCGTCCCCTCGGCGGCATGGCGGCCGGGAATAATTGTGGCGAGGTCCTGCTACCCGGTTGGTGAAACAAGACAAACTGCGAGGTCGCCACCTCAACGAGACCTTTTATACTTTTTGATAAACTGAAAATTCGATCACCACTGTAGAAAACGAGAATTGCGACTTTTCCACGTCAACCCTTTTTCTTTTCCGACTTTCTTACACTGAAAATTCGGTCGCCACTTCAAACTAGAGTATAATATAGAGTTGGATTTAACCACGTATGAGAGCACTCCTTCACTTACTTACTTCACTTTAAAATTCACTCGAATTTTTGTACGTTGCCACATTTTAACAAAAAACTCAGTTTTTTCATTAGTTTAAAACACAGATTTGTAGCGTCGTCGGTAGCATTAATTGACGAGAAAATAGACGATAAACGTTGCTAATATCTTTTTAAATATCTCCTCACGAGAATATGAAAATTATGCCGTTTTGAAGTTGATCACAGATTGAAGTGCCTTGTTAATAAATTTCAGGTATCAAGCGTATTATTAAAAATAATTATGCCTTTTTCAATTTTTTTAAACTTTTGTGCGTTTTTTCTTCTTCACATTTCGGTCTAAGGATAGCTTTAATTTAAACTTTTTTAAGTGGACTAGTTGATAGTGTTATCAATCACGGTATTTGTTTGTCGATGTTAATCCCTGAATTATTTACCTCCAGCTTTGCGTATTGTGATTTCAATAAAATGTTAAATAAATCTTTATTGGTATATTATATTTTTTTACTTTTACTAAGGCAGGTAGGGGGTCGTATATAATTTATATTATTAACAATAAATATATATTTTATGGCACTTTAACTTTAAAGTATAATAATAATCTTGCAATGTGAATTTTACAACTTAGAAAAATGTGTGCTTCTTTTTTGAACACTATTCTATCACAATTATTAGTCTTGAATTTGTTTTTAAATTTTTGTTTATTTAATTTTTGTTATTTTTTATATTGATGACAACGAAAACTCCAAGCACGCGTTGATCCCACGATGATTTTACAGCACGGAGTTTCAGTTTTTAAATGTTTTTTTAAATATTACAACACTGCTTTTACGATCACATTTTGATGGATTTAAAACGCAAAAAAAACTATAACAAATACGGAAAGAACACAGTATTTTACGATTTACAAAAAGCAAATTATTTTTATTTTTGAAAAGTATCAAAAAGAAAGCCGCAAAGCGATAAAAACTTTTTTTAAAAACGCTCTTTTTTTTCATTTTAAATCTACTACTCTCCCTTACCTGCACCAAATGGTGCAGAGGGCACTGCATTGATACACCAAGTTCAGTGAATCATAATAATTTGTTACGTGAAGGCAATACAATCGGTCTTACGCTTCAGCTCCAGTCCAAGGTATCAGAAATGAAATGTTTTTAATGTGAAAATCACATTCAAATAAATATTTTATTTTGACTCCCATCGGGAATCGAACCCGCGACCTCGTGCATGGCTGCACCACGAGGCGGACAAAATTACTCCCCCCAAACTAGAATCCCAAAAAAAAAAATGGCTTAGTAAAGTTTCATTTATTTAAATAAAAATAAAGAACGTTTTAGTTTATAAATTTGGCGATTTATCTGCCAATTGCTTTTTTAGTTTTTTTTTTAAAAATAATTAAGTATAAAAATTTTGAAAACAAGTAATTACAGTCTAAACAATTTTTTTTCTTCACATCACTTTGCAACTTCCCATTTTTTAGAAAAAATTAATTTATGTAAATTAGAGCATAAATTCAACATGTTTGAGAAAAAAATTCATAAAATATGTCTTTTATGCTTAATAAAATTTGAAAAATTAGAAAAGCACGCCCTGGGAAGTTCGTTGTGGCCTTCTAGCACTTTTTTCTGCAATAAAAACACTTAAATATGTCTAAAAGGCACTTAGTTCACTCTTGTCTTAACCTGCAACGATCAATGATTTTTTCTATTAGAATTGGTTTTTTTTTTTTTAATGTGAAACCCGAGCCCACGTGTCGCCTTTGTCAAGGGTCATTCTCGAGTGAATGAATAAGCGGATATTTTATAGCAAATGACAGGTAAAAAACAATTTTGGTTCGGACGAAAATAGACTTTGCCGAATTTCAGGTTTTTAAAATAATTCAGATCGATTTTGATCTATTTAAACAGAATTTAATGGGGCATAAAATTACAAATAAAATCTTGGATTACAACAACATGTTAATATTATTATAATATACTATAAAAACATTTAGGGTAGATTTTGATGATTATTAAATCATTAAATGAGGATTCTGATATATTTTTAAAACATTTTAAGTAAATTTAAATAAAGATTCTAAAAACATGACTCAGATTGATTCCAAAACATAAAAGGTTCCAGTGAAATCTGATACCTATTATTATGAGTTTCTAAAAGATGTGATGATTCTCATAGATTCCAAAAAAATAAGTAAATTTTATCAGATTCCAAAAATATTTAAAGTAAATTCTGACAGATTCCAAAAACATTTAAAGTGAATTCTGACAGATTACAAAAACGCGCGTTCGGGTCGAAATCGCGATGGAACATTGGAAGCGAAGGCAGGAATCTGGGTTTGTTCGCCGTATAGGTCGTCTAAGGTCATTTACCCGAATCAGCTGTTAGCTACCACGTGCTCACACTCACTCAGACAGACCGTACGAACTATAATTCTGCCAACTATGTTTCGTATGTGTGCGTGGACAATTTAAAGAAGGATTTTTCTAATTGAAACTGCTCGAATTTCGGCCTAGTGGGTAATGCATTAGGCTACGATCCTTAAGGTCGCGGGTTTTTATACGAAATCTTCGTTTGAATGCGATTTCCCCAATAATACTAATGTTCATAGAAGATGTTCAAGAACGGCTTTAAGAAGTTTAAATGCAAGTGTGCCCGGATTTAGAAGCCGAGAAAGGCCGAGAGAGACATGGCATGACCAAGTGCGACAAGTGCTTGAAAGTGGACATGTGAAAAGTTTTGAATAATCGGCGTATGTGCATGAGAAGATGTATGACTGTGGAGGAAGCAAAGGAAGTATGTCAGGACAGAGTGGTATGGGCGTTCTATCCTCTCTGCCTACCCCTACGGGGAAATGGCGTGATGGTTAGTTAGTTAGTCATAGATAAAATATTTTCTTCCGTTCCTTATACTTAATGTCCCAGTCCTAGAAGATTGAGACAATTTTGTCTCAGTCTCAACATGTTAGAGGGAAACAGAATAATGTATTAGATAGTGGAAGAGAACCTAACCTAACCTAACCATCACGCCATTTCCCCGAGGATAGAACGCCATACCACGCTGTCCCGACACACTTCCTTCGCTTCCTCTACGTTCATACATCCTCTCTTGCACACACGCCGATTATTCCGACTTTTTATGATCATGCCAGGTCTTTCGAGGCCTTCCTCGGCTTCTACATCCAGGCGCACTTGCATTATTAAAAATACATGTTAGCTAAAAATAATATAGATTAACAATATAATAAAATAAATCAATTATTTTTAAAACTTCTTTTCTGTATTACCTAAAATTGATATTCTGATCCATCGATTTGGGAGTATGCCCATCTCTTATTCGACCAGTCAAAGAATCGTTCATGCAAAATTCGACTGCATTTTTGACGGGTCACGCTAAGAGCTTTGCTAGCAGGACTTAGCACACTTTGTTTGAAGTATAGTGCTATACATTCTGTGTAGGCGAGGACTATTCGCCACTATGGGACTTCCTTGTTATTTTTATTATTACAGCGCGGGCGGGCATGACATAGCGCCATTTAAACATTGATAGAGGCGTAATAGCTATCACCGAATAGAAAATTTCACCGTCTAGATAATTTTAAAATTGAAGGCAAGGCGAAACAATGACTTTTTTCATAAATATGCAGCAAGACGTTCAAAAAAAATAAGATTAGAAAAGAAAAGAAAAACTATGTCACAGAATTGTCTAATGTATAAGGGCATTAATGTATGAGGAGATTCCAGATGATATAAGAAATGAACAGAATGTAAATTTATTTAGGGTTAAATGTAAAAAATATTAGTGTATTATAGCTAAATTGAAAAAATGTATAATGCTAAGATAAGAATACTTAGGAAAAAAAATGAAGTGTAATGTACATGAAAATAATTAGTCTAATGTAAATTATGTAGTAGATACTAAAATAAATTAATAATAAATAAATTGTAACGCGTTTCGTCTTGTTAGGACATTTTCAAAAAAAAACCTTTGTATATATTTAAAAAAAGTAGAATTAATAATCCAATAAACTTGTTTTATTTTGGATACATTACTAAATAACATTTTTAATTAGGGAAGACAAATGTTTTTTCAACGACCTTGGATAATAAAAAAGTATGAATAGTAACAGCAAAAAAAAATAATAATACATTTTTTGTACGCATTAACAAAAATTTAAAAAATATTTTTAAAAAATCATATCTCTAGAAATATTGGACCTAGGTCAAAAAAATTTAGTGTTCAGGATACATACTAAGACTTAATAACCCCCTGTATCACCAACATTCCGTTGGTCCACGACTTACGGGACACCCTGTATATTTTAATTTTTTTGCACCCGATGACAAACTGTAAAAACAACACTTTATGGAACAGAATAGTTTTTTAAAATATATATTGTAAATTTTTTACGTGAAAAATATAAATAAAAGTCATTATCGTATGTAAGCACACAGGAAATTGAACAGAAAGCTAATAATATATACATATTTGTTCGCCTCGTAGCATAGTGGTAGCGTATTTGGCTACCGTGCATGAGGTCGCGGGTTCGATTCCCGTAGGGGATCAACACGAAATATTTATTTACATGTGATATTTCATGTGTGATACCTTGGACTGGTACTGAATCGTATGACTGATCATCTTACCTTCATGTAATAAAATGATCAATAATCACTGCACTTGGTGTACCGATGCAGTGCCCGATGCACCATTGGGTGCGGATAAGGGGAAGTAGTAGTAGTAAATTTGTTACTTGTTTTTTACGTTTTTTAAAGCATTCAATACATTAATATCTACTTAGAAGTTTTACATAAACACACTACTAATTGTCAGGTCAGCCAAACGTCGCGTAGGCCATTCAATATTCCGTACAGTTTCCGCTTTAATACGGGACAGTTTGCAAACTGCTCAGTTTTTCTGACCCGTATAAAGTGTGCTTAACCCATACCTCTAGACGAGTGTTTTGCGAATCTTGTTGAATTCCACGTCGGGCGTGTTTGACGCGTTTCGGCCTAATGCGCCTAATGCCCGCTGTATACGGGACAGTTTCTTGTTCAGAAAACTGCGCAGTCTGTCAAACTTCTGTCAAAAGACACGCTAAATATGTGTATTTTTGAAACGCGATTGTAAGTTATTATCGTATGTTTGCTCTCAGGAAATTGTATATTTAGCTAATAATGTAAATATGTTATTGGTTTTTTTTCGTATTTAAAAGCATACAATAAACCAATGTCTACTTAAACGTTTACATAAAAAACATTAACTGTCATGTCAGCTTAAATCTGACATAAGCACGCAGTTTTTTAAACAGTTTTCTTTGTATACGGGACCGTTTTCAGACTGCATAGAAAACTGCGCAGAAAACTGTCCCGTATATAGCGGGCTTAACTTTATAACACATTTTTTAATGCAATCAATCATAGTTTGAAATAGTATGTTAAGTGTCTACAATTCACACGTAGGAAATATCGTCTAGAAATAATATATATATATATATTATTATAATGCTCTCGGCGGCTCCGACGGCTAGCAGTGTGCCGGGCGTTGACCCCGCGAGGGGTCGTTGCCCGGCCGCGCTACCACTGCGCGATAATCAAATATCCACCGGCGAAACAGCTGTCACGCTGTCGAAAACGTCGCGGGGCTTTGCCGATTTTTTCGGCGCAAAGTTCGGTCGCTGTCGACGCTTTTCCGCCCTATTTGCGCGGGGCACTGGACTGGTTTATTAAAATGAATATAGAGTGTGATGGAAATATTTTTATCACACTCTGTATTACAACATTTTTAAAGTGTGTTTAAATACTTGTACACAAATCTGGATTTTTCCCATGACGGGAGTAGGTGTATATTTGATTTTTTTATATATCTATCTACAAAATGAAGTTCACATAAAAAATATTTTTATGTAAAAATAACACATACTATAAATATACCACTAGTTTTTTTGTAGGTAGGTACTGTTTTCAAAAAATTGCATTATTGTTATTTTAACTAACTAACCATCGCGAGAGGATAGAACGCCACACCACTCTGCCCTAGCACACTTACCTCGCTTCCTCCACATCCATACACATTCGCATGCACGCACTTCGATTATTATTATTATTAGTAGTAATAAAATTATCAAGATACACCGCACTTGGTGCAAAGATGCAGTGCCCTATGCACCATTAGGTGCGGACAAAGTATAGAAGTAGTAGTAGTACATATAAGTGGATTTCAGTCAAGCTTAACCGGGTTGTGCTTGAAAGTAGGAATCAAGCAAGCGCGGGGGCGGGGGGGATTCAACTTTATGGTAAGCGCTTGAATTAAAGTGCGTATCTATGATTTAGTTTACATAGTTATATATTTTATATTGCTATGGAAGAAAAATAAAATTGTTTAAATAGTTTTTATACCATTTGGATAAATTAATATACTTAATACTCATATTTATACAAATGTTTTTTCTATCATTGTTGAGTATATTTACTCAATTGGAATGTTACATAATACTTTTTCTATTTTTCGCATCTAGTCATAAATTATGATTATAAAACAATAAAATAGACTAATGCGGACTTTAAACGGGACAGAAAACTGCACAGTTTCTTGTTCAGAAAACTGCACAGTTTCTTGTTCAGAAAACTGTGCAGTCTGTCAAAAGTAAATACGTGTATTACTTAAGCGCGATTGTAAGTTATTATCGCATGTTTGGTCACGGGAAATTGTTAATATAGCTACTTACTACTACTACTTTCCCTCATCCTCACTTACTGGTGCATAGGGCACTGCATCGGTACACCAAGTGCAGCGTATCTTGATCGCTTTATTACATGAAGGTAAGATGAACAGTCTTACGCTTCAGAACCAGTCCAAAATATCACACATGAAATATTAATATGAAAATCACATGTAAAAAAATATTTCATGTTGACCCCCTACGGGAATCGAACCCGCGATCTCATGCACGGTAGCCAAATACGCTACCACTATGCTACGAGGCGGGCGATTATATAGCTAATAATTTAAATATTTTTTTTTTCCGTTTTTAAAAGCATTCAATATGTATATGAATATCTACTTAAACAATTACATAAAAAACATTAACTGTCAGGTCAGCCAAACGTCACGCCGACCATTCAATATTCCATGCAGTTTTCGCTTCAAACGGGACAGTTTGCCGACTGCACAAGAAACTGTACAGTTTTCTGTCCCTTATAAAGCGGGCTTTAAACATAAAAATTATATTGCATGTTTTTTAATTATTTATTTATTAACAATAAATATTATAAATGGTTAAGTATATAAATTTGTCCTCACTAGGGTAAATGACATTTCAGACACGGAAGTATTTTTCAAGTATGGAATGTCACCTCTCTGAAATTCTTTTTCGAATTATGATTAAATAAAACGATGTTATGTGTTACTATTGGTTTATTCTATAGAAATAGAATTTACCTACACTACCAGTAGCTCAATCACAGATAACTATCGACGTAATTAAAAACGTGCTAATCACGTGCTAACGCTAACGATTTGAGCGATCACAATGACATACCGTTCAATACCGCGATCGCCGAGCCGAGCATTGTCGATCTGAGCCGAGCGGAGCCGATCTACGCGATATCGCGGCCGTACGTCAAACGTCAAATCATCGCGCTTGTCGGATTTTTTATTATGTCGACTGCTTTTCTCAATATTTGCTTGCCGAAAACCGGCCAAATTATAATAAAGATTAAATGAAGATTTGTGTGAATAAGATATATCTCGGGAAATGGCTCGCGACTAGTATGCGCTCGTTTAATAACCCGATCGATAACTTTTAACGCGTGTTCCATTGTGATCGCGAAAACGTTAAACATCCATGGGTAAGAAATCGTTATCACGTCGCTTATTACCGAGTCGGTACTGATCTGTGATCGAGCAACTGGTTTCAGGAGTAACGTCCTTCCATCGACTAGTGAAAAGACACTAAATTAGAATACAGATCTTATACAGAATCTTCTCAACATTGGTTTCGAAGTTTCTGAACATGAAACTGTACAGTTTTCGGTTCCGCATAAAGTGCGCATTAGCTAAAATAAAATAAAAACTCAGGTATTGTGTTTCTGTGTATATAAGATAAAGATATTGGAACATTAAAAAAACAATAATCCGATTATTTTCCTTTCTCAAGTCTAAACATACAATCTTATCACGTTTGAACCAGTCGCGTAGAATATTTTGTGAATCATCGCGAAAATTAACACAGTGTCAATGAACGGGTAAAAGCAACAATTTTTTTCATTAGGTAATACATCATGGTCATCATACTATATGCAATGATTTTTTTAATTATTATTATTATATATTATTTTTTACATAGACTAATTATATTTTACATTACACTTAATTTAATTTTTTTATTTTCCTAACTATCCTACCATTAAACATTTTCAATTTAGCTATAATAAAATACCTACACTAATATTTTTCACTCATATATTTTTTACATTTAACCCTAAATAACTTTTCATTTTGTTCATTTCTTATTTCATCTGGAATATCCTCATACATTTTAATGCCCTTTTATCTACATTAGACAATTCTGTGACATAGTTTTTTAATCTTATATTTTTTGAACCTCTTGTTGCATATTTATGAAAAAAGTCATCGTTTTTTTTATTTGTTTTGTAAATATCTTGGAATTATCCCTAAACATTTTATTAATTTCATTAGCATCATTATATTTCATTCTTTGGTCTACTGACATTATATTCAAAAGTTTAATCATTTTTTTATGTTTGTTCTTCTACTGCACATTTATTTCACATAGATAGATAATTTTCCTCCGTTCCTTGTCACGTCAAGATTTAGACAACTGTCTCAATCTCAACTTATTAGAGTGTAACAAAACAATGGTTAAAATGTTTCAGATAGTGGAAGATAGATAATATTTGGACTACACTTGGGAGGATGCAAGGGAGCTGGCGGCCGATCGCTTAGCCTGGAGGCAATTTGTGGAATCCATATGCTGGAACGGATATGTGCATATTTATAAAAAACTAACTCATCACGCCATTTCCCCGAAGGGATAGGCAGAGAGGATAGAACGCCATACCACTCTGTCCTGACAGACAGACTCCTTTTTCATCCTCTACATTCATACATCTTCTCATGCACATACGCCGATTATTCCGACTTTTCACGTGTCCACTTTCAAGTACTTGTCGTACTTGGTCATGCCATGTCTTTCTCGGCCTTCCTCGACCTCTACATCCATAGCACAGTCGCATCATATATTTTTTTAGCCGTTCTTCATCATCATCATTCGCTCTACATGACGAACCAACGTAAAAGACCTTTCTTAATTTTGTCGATAATGCTTATCTCAGCCTTGCACTCTGCTCTAATTTCGACATTTGTACACCTATCATACATAGTCTTACCACGCAGAGAGATGACATTTCAACAGCATTCAGTCTACTTTCATCCTTCTTTTTCCAACACCACGCTTCACTACCATACATAAGGGTTGGTACCAGAACTCCGTTGTGTACTGCCAATTTTGCTTCTTTCGATAAGTTCTTATTTGCCACTATAGATTTCAAGGCACCATAAACTCTGTTTCCAGAACTAAACCTTCTCTCAATATCCTTATCCACATTTCCGTCTCTTGTAAACATACTTCCCAGATATACAAATTCTTCCACCTGTTTCAAGCTATGATGTTTCTTTAAATTGAGAAATTTCGCCTTCCTGAAGTTACAATTAAAGATCGAATTTCGCCTGTCGAGGGACAAATTGAATAAAAATTACTGGTATAGATCGAGAGCCATGTCAAAACACGTCATTTCTCCATCACTGGACAAGACTTTTTACGTTTTTAAAAGCATTCAATGTATGAATATCTACTTAAACGTTTACATAAAAAACATTAACTGTCAGGTCAGCCAAACGTCACGCCGACCATTCAATATTCCATGCAGTTTTCGCTTCAAACGGGACAGTTTGCCGACTGCACAAGAAACCGTACAGTTTTCTGTACCGTATAAAGCGGGCTTTAAACATAAAAATTAGCGGGCTTTAAATACATAAATGGTTATATAAGTTTGTCCTCACTTTTATTTTTGATGTATTTTTTAATTATTTATGTTTTTTATCAAATTATAACAAAAATATCATAAATGGTTATATATAAGTTTGTCCTCACTAGGGTACATGACATTTTCATATAAATATGATACTTAGGCTGGTACTGAAGCGTTTGACTGATCATCTTACCTTAATGTAATAAAATGATCAAGAATTACTACACATGGTGTACCGAATTCACTAGAAGGGGCGTTTCCATTCAAATTTTCGAAAAAATATGCGCTTCCTTGGGTTAATTTCATAACACAATACACGAAACGTGTGACGTAGATGTCTAGTGATGACGTAGATGCCTATTGATGACGTAGTGGGTACCTAAGACACCTCAGACACGCTAGAATTTTAGAAGTATTATAAAAACGAATTATGATTAAATAAAACGATGTTATGTGTTACTATTGGTATTCTATAGAAATATAATTTACCTACACTACCTGTAGCTCAAGCACAGATAACTATCGACGTAGACCCTTATACTTTGTGCCCATTCCCGACTGATATATTCCGTTATATTGTAGAAATATACTATTTTTACAACACTATTTTTGCCACGAATTGCCCAATAATTTGAGGGGTTACTGACGTCACACGTGGCAAATAATAATTGAACACGTGTACAGGTGTCAAAACTTCGTACCATCCGACTATTACCAACAATGCAACGTCACAAAATTCTAAATCATTCCAAATTCAAATTTTCACATTTTTTTTTACTCTACTCTCTACTCTCCTTTATCCGCACCTAATGGTGCATAGGGCACTGCATTGAAATACCAAGTGCAGCGAATATTAATAACTTTATTTATATTATTATTATTTTATTATATTAATATTATCCACGCCCAAAGGTCTTTTACATTACATAATTCATATATTGTATAAGTATAATAAGAAAATAATTTTAAAAAATAGGTAGCAACACATTCTGGTATAACATTTTCAATATTTATAATTTAATTGAAATAAATAAAATGTAAATTGCGTTTAAAATTTTAATTAAAAATAAATAAGTAAAATCAATGATAAATTACATTCATTGTGTGAAGCCTTGTGAAGGTAAGATGATCAGTCTTACGCTTCACTGCCAGTCCAAGGTATTGCACACACGTAATAAATTAATGTGAAAAATACAAATTTTCACAAAATTGATTTTTTTTTAAAAGTATTTTTTGTAGATAAAAAAATTGCAGTATTCCCGGGTGGATTATTTCTAAATTTATTAAGAAAGTCCGCCTCGTAGCATAGTGGTAGCGCATTTGGCTACCGAGCATGAGAACACGGGTTCGATTCCCGTCGAAATATTTATTTAAATGTGATGTTCATATTGTACTGAATTATTTCAATTTGAAATTATTTTTAATTATTCGCATTGAACTAAGCCAGAAGATAGGAATAAAGTTGTGGTAGATAACGGTTCGAGCCTAGAAATTCCAAACATTTTAACTAACCAACCATCACGCCATTTCCCCGAAGAGGTAGGCAGATAGGATAGAACACACACACACTTCGATCAGCTACTCTACAGGTATGGGCAAGGTTTTAATACCGATCCGCAATCAGCGCACAAAACTTGGGGAGCGCGCTTTTGCGGTTGCGGGCCCTATGGCTTGGAATGCTCTTATGGAATGAAAACTTAAGACCCATTTGTTGTCGAAATCTTTTGATTAATGAATTTTTTACTCACAGAGTGACTTTCATTTACTTAAAATTTTCCCGAGCCGTTAAATTCAATATTTAAAGCGCCCTTGAGGTATTTATACGAAAACGACGCTATATAAATTATCCATAATAATAACTCCATACCACTCTTTCTTGGCACACTTCCCTCGCTTCCTCTACATTCATACATCTTCTCATGCACATGCATTAACATTTTAAATGTGTCCAAATACTTTTATTCGTGTTCCACAAACGTTACCAAGGGACCGTAATTTAATTTTCAAATTACACGTACGCATGTAATAATAAATAACATTATTGGTTTAAACACGAATGCATGTTAAATAACGAAACGTAACAGCTGTCACCACTTTTCCAAAAAACTGTGTACCTACTTTACTCCCAAATATTGTGCAGAACCCGCGACCTCCTGCCAAATGCGCTACCACTATGCTACGAGGCGGACAATACAGTACCCTATGCATTATTGTCGCTTGAGATTTTCAAAACATTGGTCGAAGTTACGTCAAGAGCTCATTATTTCGCCATATGCACTATTAAAATATTTAATATTATATGTATACTTAAGTATACTACTATTATTATTATTGATATCCCAACAGAGACAGAGAAACTCTGGAAACAAATGTGGATTACTTAACCCAGCCAATGACAGGTCATAAGCCCTGTAAACGCCTAGATAACCAACACTCGTTTCCAGAGTTTCTCTGTCTCTGTTGGGATATCAATAATATCTGACATCAGCCCAGCATGGGTATAATCCAGTAATATGTCTACAAGTATTTGTACACGTTCAAAATGTTGTTACTACTATTATATTAATGATTATTAACTATTTGAATATGTAGCTGATTATGGCCTGAAGTGTAAGATTGATGATCTTGTCAACGTAATTAAACGGACGAACAACACGACAAATATTGCACAATATGCAATATAAATGTGTCCCATGCACCATTTTAATTACATCAAAATTACGAAGGATCGAAGACCTTAACTCGCGTAATTTGTCATCCAAATATGCAAAAAGGTAGGTACCCTATGCACTATGTACCATCCGGTGTCAAAAAATAGTAATTAGGTAAGCATATTCGATTTTGCTGATTGAAATATTCAATTCGCTACAGAACTGCATTCAATTATACTGCACCCATGTATATTTTATGTAATCCCATTGTACACATGTGTAACAGGACTGCCAATACCCAGCTTTTAGCTTATTTGGCAGTCAAGGACCATAAATATGTTTCTATTATAAGTATGTACACATAAATTAAATAAAATTTAAAATTTAAAAATTTGCAGCATGTTGTGAAATTTTGAAAAATCCTTATTTTATCAAATTCCTGATGGTTTCGAACCCAGAGCCATGTATTTCGTAAGTCAAACGGTTCCCCGGCAACGCCGGTATATTTTGTGCAAATCACTAAGAGATTCCGACCAAATTTTTTTCACGTTACATGTCGGTTATTGACCCCACTGGGGTTATACACCTCATGTAAAAGCGAGATTTTTTGTCTTAGCAACGGTAACACACGTAAGAAACATCGATTGAAAGATTTAATCGACATTAAGTAGATTAACTGTCGATTCGTCCGGTACATCCCTAAACGCGTAAATTCAATATCGATTAGACCTGCACACCCGTAATTATAATTTCAAAAAAATGGAACGGACGAATCGTAAAATTCGAACCGCGAAAAAACTCTAGTAAAATGGAGCCAAAAATCCGGCGGTAAATTTGTCTAAAATGTGTAAATTTTTAACGTGAATGACAATAGAAATTTTCGGATATTGCAACATATCACGGATATACAGATAATTCATTGTATTTTGAATTAATCCATTAAAATTTCGCAAAAATTTCCTCTGTCGAATAACACTACACAATTGCAACATTTTTCACAGATTTTACAGGAGAATAACAGGCATTGATTATGACATTTTTTTCGACACATGGGCTTATAATTTCACTTGAATTTTTCATTTTTTCATTTTAATTTCACTGCATAAATATTTTACGAATTTCACGGTGTTTTGACAGCGGAGCACTAGGAATTTAAAGTCAAACGGGAAACGTCCCTTTGGTTTGAAGTTTGAGACGATGCACACGAATAGTTTAGAAAATGACTGAAAAACTTTACAGAACACTGAAATATCGCCGAAGACACGGAACCGATCGCTTTTCGTAATAAAATAACTATCACCGATCACCGCCGTATCCCGATCGGTCAATTACGTCATATTATAGTTGAATGACTTCGGGAGCGAGACAACACGATATATAACACATCCACCGCGCGCCATTTTGAAAAAACCGAAATCCGAAAGAAACCAAACACGAAAATCTTGCACAAGCAAGCCGCGAAATGCCACTTGATTATTTTTTTCCCCATTTTCTACTTTCACATCTTGTTATATAAATAACATTTCGACCGGTCGATGACACGAAAAAATCATAACAAACAAAAAGTTTCAACAGCGCCATCTCTTATCAACATTTTGAATGACCGGCGCCATATTTGTTTTGGCCCGCGGTTGTTTTTTCAATTTTGGTTACGCGACCGCCCGACGTGTACGCCACTAGGAAGTGAATACGGAATACTGAACTAAGTAGATTCCATTTCACACACACATGCATCCGTGCCGAGTACACATACCAGGGTCACGTGGTGCACTGACTCTGTGTGCGTGTCGGGTGGTTCACATTATATAAGGCCGGAAAATTATGGCATTCAGTTCAATAGAATTATACACTTATCAGAGGTTGGCACGATGTGTTAACATTCGATTTCCGACTGGGTCAACGAAGGACGCGTGTCCAATTACCTACGATTAAAACTGTAAAAATCACATAAAAATACACACTCACAAAAATGTTCAATTTAGGCTGCATGTAAATATAATTCAACAAAATTTCGCAAATAAAATAATTAAGTTTGACCCAAATACTTGAACTAAAAGAATAATATTTTTACATCCCTGCAAATACATTTATACCTTTCTGTCCATTTTTTTTCTCCTTAAAATTGGTTAAAATATGTGTCAGTAAACACTGTAATAGTCTGGAAAAGATTTTTTTTAAATTAAAAATTATGTACTTACTTTAAGAACTTATCCAGCAAATATCTTTCAACTAATTCTAAAAAATCAGTTAATATAAATTGAAATGATTATATCCTTATATTATGAACTTCCTTGGTGACTTAAGAACCCGCACCTCTCGCTCTCGTACATTGATCGCTTGTGGAGATGAAAATGACACTTGTGCAGAAAAGCGCATAAAATTGGGCAATACTTGTTTTGCATAAGCTGGCCCTTGGACATTGTAGTATCATTTCGCAATCAAAGCATAAAAATACTATTGCACAACGAGATACTGTTCCATTATGAAAATTGATGATTCAAATAATATTATGGATTGTTTAACGTTGCAAAATATTCCTAGAACCAGACTCTTCGTGAAATTTCGATAATCAATTGCAGTCATTGTTTTTTGCAAATTAATATTAATCATTTTTTTTTTCTTAATTATTTACATTTTTTTTCCAACTATTATAATTTCATTTGTAAAAAGCTCGACCTAAGAAATCCTCCTTTAATTAACATTTTTTGTTCTCGTATTTGATCAAGGTTAGAAAAATACAAATTTGAAAAAGTAAAACGTTTCTTTCATTCTTCTTCTTCTAACAGTTTTAGCAACTGCCCCGTATAAAGCAGAAAAACCTTATGGATTATTGAATCATCGGCCGACATTTAATAGCTGTCCTCGACAGTTTTAACGGTTTTTCATATTTGTGTACTTTTCATATTGAGTAATAAAAACCGGCCCAGAGATATATCGTCTCATAACTTTATTTGAATCTTGAAGGAAACGAACAAGAATCTTTAGAAGACTGTCTTATACATTAAAACCGTTACTCTAATTCAGTGGACGCGCAACGCGGTGTTCTTGAGGTCTTCGCTCGACCGTGTGATGATCAAGCCACTTTTTTGCAAGTGCTCAGTAAAGAAAATGCAGGGACCTGCATAACATTCTGACACGTTTTGGGGCCCGGATTTTCAAATCAAAACATAATTCATTTATCAACTGTTATTGGTATGTTATTTAAAAAGCCAAGGGCTCACTAGTGGTTGTACAGCGCTTTACAGTTTTCAAATCCCCCCCCCCCCCCATAATTTAAGAAATTTAAATAATGATGACGAAATACAGAGTTGTATTGAAATTAAAGACCACATATAAGATTCGTTTAAAAGTGAAAATAATTTTTTTGTGGGTGCTTAAGAAAATATATTTTTACAACCTAGTAAGTAGGTTAGACAATACGTTTTTTATTAAAATGATTATAGCTTATTTTTCCCAAACCCGAAGATCTTAGCTAAATATTCTAATCTCGTATCATATAAAAAATTACAATATTATGGAATAATGCATGGATAAAGTGTCACAAATTAAGCCCATCAGCTATGTTAAAAAATATTCAAGCGGAGACAGTTACATAAATTCCAAAATACAATGCTTATCGGATTTGATGTTTAAATTAATATTATTGCTGTCATAAAAGCGTTTAATTAATATGAATCATCATTTAAAATAACTCCTTGCCAGCATTTTTTCGCAACAATAAAATTTTTGCTGACCATTATTTAAAAACTGACCCACTGATCCCGTATGCATTTCGACATCCGAGCACCGCACACCCGAAGACAGCGTCCGGAGATGCACGAGCGCTTCCGGAGACGACCGAAGCTTTCCCGAGCGTCTCCGAAGTATGAGCGGGAGAGCCGGTACTATGTACCGTTGTTTAGATGTTTTGGCGGGGTCAATGAACCCTCACGCCGCCAGCGCACCGGCTGCGGAATAAACGGCAAATTTGGCAACCGCGCACGGGGACGGCTTTGGACTCCAACCTCAGAGAAAGTATGCAAACTTATTTTTATCATGAAAAAAGAAAGCTGCAAAAAAAACATTTTTTTCCACATCTGGCCAAATCACTAATCGTTTATTAATTGTTGGAAAATGCGCGCTTTTCTGTTATAATAATCAGATAATTTTTTATAATGTTAAAAAATACATTATGTTCGTTTAGGTTTTTGGTTTCTATTTATTCGTAAAATCTGCATCCCCATTTTAAATTTTTTTTCGAAAAAGTGTCTGATTTATTTTTCTGTAAAATAAATTTGACTATTTTGTACTACGTTTTTGTGTTAAAATTTTTATAACTAAATAGCTACCCAACTAACTACCAAACTAACTAATAATGAATACTGCGTCTAGTTGGAGAGTACGGGAGTGTGTCCTAAGTCTGTACAGTTGTGTTAGGTGGGTCCGCCCACGTTTGTGTAGCGTGTGTAGCGCGTATGGGCTACCATGCAAAAAGGGTCGCGGGTTCGATTTCTATCGAAGGGAGGTTAATATGATATGGTATTAATTTCAAATGTGAAATCTAGGGACTGACGCCTTGAGCGTATAGACTGATAACTCATCTGTCCTCATAGGTAAAACAATTTATCAAGACATCACTGCACTGGCTGTAACGATGCAATGCGCAGGTGCACTATGCGAACATGTGGAGTGCGGATAACGGTCATGCGGCTAGAAGTAGAAGGTAGTGTCAAAATTATTTAAAGAAAGAAAAAAAGAAAAAAGAGAAAATAAATTAAGAAATGAGGTTTTCCTTTTAAAGCTATTGTATTAAAAAATAAATAGATTTATAGTAAAACATAACGTTATTTTGCACTATAATCGCGTCATCTCATCTCCCTGTGTGGTATGGCATATGGGATTCGCATGTATCAACCTTTCCAAGCTAAGCGATTCCCATGTCCACTACGTACTCGACTCGCGTCTCTCTCAAGAGGAAGGTTCTGCAGTCTCAGTTAGTTTTGACTTAATACTTGATCATAGAAATGAAACAAAATGTATATTTTATTTTAGGGCTTTAAATGTAAATAATATATGTGTGGAAAAAATGTGTTAGTGTATTATACTTATAGCATATGTATAATGTTAGGATGTAATTATAAGTTTTTTTAGATATTAGACATTAGATAATCAATTTTAAGAGTGCACGTAGAATTTACAGTTTATTATATTTAAATTTTCTTAGTTATTTTAGATTAGAACTATTTTTGAACTAAATTTATATATTAATTTATTTTTGGATGTTTTACTTATTTAGTGTTTTTAATTGTGAATGTTTTAAAGCAATTTCACAAACTATTTTATTTTATTATAAATTTCACAAATATTAAAATATGTTTATAACTGTATATGTGTAAAGCCAATTTTTTTATAAATTATGTTCTTTTTGTCTCTATTGATATTCAATATTTAAATATTCAAGTATATGTAAAAGTCCTTTGGGCATTGGATATATAGTAAGAAATATAATAAATAAGAATAGTATGGAAATAAATTTAAGTTTGAAAATATAAATGAAAATAATACATATGATAGTCCAATCGTAAATTATCATGGAACCAAATATAATAGTATTAATAAGAAATAATATACAAATGAGCTAGGCTAGAAGCTCTGTGTAAACTGCCTGAGCTATTAATCTTCTATTATAACCAGGTTTGTAGGTTTTTTAACAGGCTTCATGAGCGTATTTAAAGGATTGTTATAATGTGGCCTGACAAGCCTTAAGCTGTATTGCAGTCTTAATCCTATTCCAGCTATGTTGGAAGAGTGACATATTTAGCATACTTTTGTGTTATTTGTGATTTTATATTTCCCCTTGATACACTTATTTTTCGTGTGTTGTATACTTGTGTGTTCTAGTGAAGAATAGATGAAATGTATATTTTAAGGCTCCATAGACTGAGTTATATGTTAAACTCACGGGAAATAAGAAAGTAGAAAATATTAATGTCTGTATTTTACTTGTAAAGATTAAACTAAAGAATGTTAAGGATGAGAATTCCAAAGATATTTTCGCAAAATCAACATTAAAAAACTCAATGTCTTTATTTCATAATATGGCAACAAGAGGTTCAAAATATATCATGTGATAGTAAAGAAAAGAAAACATCTATGTACTACAGGAATTGTGTATGATGTTACCATGTATGAGAAGGGCATTCAAATGATATGAGGAGATTCCGATGAATATAAGAAATTAAAACAAAATGTTAATTTTATTTAGGGATTATAATGTATATAAATATCCTTGTGTATTAACTGAATATTAGTGTATTTATATTATAGCATAATTCGATGTAATAGTATACCTGTTAGTGATATATCAATAGTTGGGGAAACAAATGTGTAGTGTAAATGTACCATGACAATATAGTATTTTAGTCCATATGAATATACCTATATAATATTTATTAAATATAATAGTAAATTGGTAACTTTATATGTTATTTAGATATCGCCTATTTAAAAAAATACCACTGCTGGAATTGCCTTGGAATATCTAATCTGCTGAGATGCAATTGATTTAAACCTGGATTGGTCAATTATGCATTTATAAAGAGGGATAATTCATAGGACAAACAATTGGTTGCTCCACATATGCGTCATCAGGTCCTGATCTATGTTTTGACACGAGATACGATTCGAATTTAATTCCACTATTATATGACTGGTAATTCATATGAGCTTGTTTATATTTTGACTCGCGCGCAGGAGTGTTTGGAATATCCTTCTTTTATTGGTCGCTGGGGGACCAATAAGGGTCGTGTTCGCTGAATCTCACTACTCAAATGCATCGGTCAACTCCATAATATTCATTGGTCGACCACTAATACAGTGGTTGTTTAAGTGTGTGCTGTGCTAAGATTTCGCATAAAATCATTACTATATTTATCGTAAATCTATCATTTTGTCTAAGTCAACTATCAACTATCAACTATCGGATTTCACAGTAAGCTGGACAGGGTTCATTAGGAAGTGCCGAAAAAACCCGGATCTCTGGTGAGTGATTTTATATTTTATTGCATTGCAGATTTGTCTTCAATCAAGGATTTTGAGTAATAGGCTAGATATTATCGAGGTACAGGAGGTCAGAGGTTGTCCGCGCATGGCGCATGGTTTACTCAAATAAAACAATAAAATGTTATCAATTGAATTAATCAAGAATTTATAAACTGACAACAATCTTAACAACACATGCAATTTATCGATTATGACGTAATACTTATAAACCTGGCGAAATATTAAATATTAAAAAATAATACGAAGAAAATTCATCATTTACAATGTTCAACAAAGAAAACATTTTGCCTAGTCTCAATTTATCCGCACAGACTTTAAAAAAACACTTTTCTCATGTATGACGCGCATCTTGGTTCGCACAAATTAAATACCGCTCACACTACGTATCTTATTGCCTGTTTACATTTACCAGCACTAAAACATATGCATTTTGTATTAAACATTAACACAGATACATCAATGTCGAAACTCGCTGGTCTACCTGACGTATTAGAGAACCATCTGACAGTGTTTGATGAGTATTTTGGTTGCTTGTTTGTAAGACACGCTTGGTGTGTGTTTTCACGCTTGGATATTTTGCCATTTCAACTCTATCAAGGTCTGCTATTTTAAAGGTGTACTCTTGTAAAGGTAATTGTGGTCTCGTTTTTTCTCTCGAATGCGTACTAGCCAGGTCGTGTTCAGATTGTCTCGCTTTATTCCTACGGCTGCGTTAAGCAGAGGGTTTTAGTGCATTTGGACCCTACATATATTACGCGTACATAGTTTTGCGAATGTTGTGGTGTTATGTCGGCGCGTTGTGAAAGTCCGTCTCTACGACGAGAAATAGTTATTATCGTACAAATATGGACGGTAAAAAATAATTATTTCGCGGAAAGAAATATTACTCAGACGTTTTTCTCTTGTACATAAATTACGTATACTTGCGACTACTTTTATGAATGCTGTTTTAAACCAGATTTCCAATTTTTTCTTCTCTATTGGTCATTATATTTGTATTTATTTGTACAAGTTTACAAATATAAATGAATTCTTTAAAACTCATATTAGGCAATTTGGAAAGAGACCCCATTGTAGACAATACAAAAAATGGCACTCTTAGAATAGATTTAACCGAATTAAATTGGTAGAATAGGTCGCCCACCCCATTAAAATACGCCTTTAGCATTGTAAATTCTCAGTTGATTGTCTTCTTGAATGAATGTGATTGGAAGCAAGTAAAAAGATATGCCGGAGTCTGAGGCGTGTGCGTTTCTGACCCAGCTCTATGCCTAGTCCCTATAGGAGTTTATGGCGTATTTTGGTCAGTAGTAATGTTAGAGTATTTTTAAATCATATAGTAAACTGATAACTATGAGTTTATTAGATTTTACTTCATAATGAGAACTTGAGGTAATGATATCATGAGTTTGCTGATATTATGTTGGATTTTTTCTGTGTACATAAAGTTTATATCAAAGAATTAATATAACAGAATTTTTAATAGTATTGAGTTTCGCCAATAGCATAAAAACTCTTCCATCATCACACGAATCTCGCAGTGACATGATGTATCGTTTTGTTTAAACTTTAGTGTATCAGTATGCGAGTTTTAATTTTATACAATGAGATAAGTACGAAAAATGTGTGTTATAAAAAAATTATTTTATGTTTTTATTATTCCTATTCTTTACAATAAAAAAAAAATATGTTTTTTTTAAAAAAGAGTAACTAACTAACAATCACGCCATAATCCCGAAGTGGAGGCAGAGAGGATATACGGCCACAATACACATACTTCCTAAAAGACTTTGTAATATATGGGAGGTGGGAGGTCATTCTATTCCTTACATTTGCCTTTTTTATATTATTTTTATCTATGACGGTTTTTAATAGCTCTGGGAAAAATCTGGGGTTTTAAAAAATCGCCTATAAATATCTTTTTCTTTAAAAGTTTATTTTAGATTGGGGGGAATTCCGTTTATAAAATAAAAGAATTTTTTCTATTTTCTTAAATTTTTTTTTTTTTTCGTGAAAATTTTTTGGTTTTTCAGGGGAGGGAAACATTTTTTTTTTACGGGCCGGGAAGTTTTATTTCCCGATTAAACCAATTTCCCCAAATTAAACCCCTCCCCGAAAACAAAAACGCAAAACAGATGATCGATAAAACGTAAACAAACTTTAAAAAACCCCTTTTTTTGGGGTTTTCAGGTTTTATTTAATTTTTTTTATTATTTTTTTTGAATTTTGGTACAAATTTTTTGGTTTTATTTTTTGGGGGTTTAGCCCAAATCCCCTTTTTTTTCCCCAACCAACCCAAAAAAAAACTAGGGCGGGTTTTTTATCGTAAGCGGGAATAACGATTTGCAATTTTTTTTTCATTCTCCTTTTATTTTTAAAAAAATTAGATTTTTATTTTTTAAAAACCGCCTCGTAGCATAGTGGAATAAATTTTGCTTTTCCGTTTCCGGGTCGGGGGTTTTCGAATTCCCCCAGGGGGGTCAACTTTAAATATTTTTTTAACCCGTGATTTTTTTTATTAATATTTCTTTTTTGATAACCCCGGTACTTTGGTTTTTTTAAGCGTAAGACTAATCTTTTTATCTTGTTTAAAAAAATGATTTAAATTGGGACTGTACTTTGGTACCGAAGCAGTGCCCAAAGCACCATGGGGGGGCGGAAAAGGGGAAAATTTAGTAGGGATTTAAATTTTTATGATCATGAATTTCAATAACGCCCTTTTTAAGCGCCCCTTGAGGTATTTTTTATTTCGGGAAAACGGCGCTTTTAAAAATTAAACCATAATTAAAAAATTTTAAAAAAACCTTAAAGCACCCTTGTTTTTGAAAAAAAATAAATTTATTAAAGCACTGTCAGGAAAAATTTAAACGGCATGTTTTGTATTGTGGTCTCGTTTTTTCTCGAAGCGTACTCGCCGGTCGTGTTAGTTTGTCTCGCTTTATTCCTCGGTGCAATGCATAGGGTTTAGTGCATTGACCCTACATATTACGACATAGTTTGCGAATGTGTGTGTTATTTTCGCGCGTGTGAAGTCCGTCTCACACGAGAAATTGTTATTATCTACAAAAGGACGGAAAAAAAATATTCCGGAAAGAAAATTACCAAACGTTTTTTCTTTGTACATAATTACTATATTGCACCCTTTTTAATGCGTTTAAACCGATTTCCATTTTTTTTTCTTATTCAAATTTCTATTACAAGTACAATTTACAAATACAAAAATTTCTTAAACACATAATAGGCAATTGGAAAGAGCCCCTTGTAGACAATAAAAATCACCTTAAAAGATTTACCGAATAAATAGGTAATAGTCATTAAAAATACGCCTTTAGATTGTAAATTCCATTATTCTTCTTGAATGAATGTGATGGAAGCAAGAAAAGTATGCCGGGTCAGAGGGGTGTGGCGTTCTACCCTCTCTGCCTAGCCCTCTGGGGAAATGGCGTAATGGTCAGTTAGTAAAGTTAGTATTTTAAATCAATATAAACTGATAACATGATTATTTAGAATTATTCATAAGAGAATTGATGAATGATTCATGAGTTGCTGAATTATGATGATTTTTTTGAGTACAAAGTTTTATATCAAAGAATAAAAACAAATAAATATTGATTCCATAGCAAAACTCTTCACATCACCCGAAACTTAGTGACATTATTTTTTTTTTAAACTTAGTGACATGCGAGTTTTAATTTTATACAAAAGTACGAAAAATGTTAAAAAAAATTATTTTATGTTTTATTTGCCTATTATTTACAATAAAATAAAAATATGTTTTTTTTTAAAAAGAGTAACTAACTAACCATCACGCCATTTCCCCGAAGTGGTAGGCAGAGAGGATAGAACGCCACACTACTCATACTTCAAAAATACATGTGTAATATATGGGAGGTGGGAGGTCATTCTATTCCCTTACATTTTGCATTTTTATTTTATTTTTCTATGACGGTTTTTAAAAGGACTCTGGGAACATCTGGGTTTAAAAATCGCATATAAATATCTTTTTCTTCATGTATCACTTGAGATTGGGTGCATTGCCGTTTATAAAATAGAGAATAATCTATTTCTTATTTTTTTTTCTTTCGTGAAATATTTTGTTTCTCAGCAAGCAAACATTTTTTTTTTACGGCCGTGAAGTTTATCATCTGATAACCATATTATGAAATATTACATCCCTGAGACAAAAACGCAAGCAGATAGATCGATAAAACTGTAAAAAAACTTTAGACCCGTTTTTGAGTTACAGTATTTATTTGATTAGATTATTAGATTAAAGTTCGCCTCGTAGCATAGCGATAGCGTATTTGGCTACCGTGCATGAGGTCGCGGGTTCGATTCCCGTAGGGGGTCAACATGAAATATTTATAAACACGTGATTTTCATATTAATATTTCATATGTGATACCTTGGACTGGTACTGAAGCGTATGACTAATCATCTTATCTTCGTGTAATAAAATGATCAATATACACTGCACTTAGTGTACCGATGCAGTGCCCTATGCACCATGGGGTGCGGATAAGGGAAAGCGTAGAAGTATTTATTAGATGATCAAGATACAATACGCTTACCAAGCGCCCTTGAGATATTTATACGAAAACGGCGCTTTATAAATTATCCATAAAAAAATATATAATAATAGCCTTATGCACCATTATGTTTAGAAACAAATAAATGATTAAAGCACTGTCAAGAAATTGAAACGTCAGTGTTTAGTTATTAATAATCCACGCGTGTAATACCGGCTTAACTGAATATGTACACGCACGCGTATGTATAGGTGCACACGTAATATACACGACGAGAAGAACTTTACTGACCCAGATTCGGGCTTCGGGTGTTTCCGCCGCGGACATATGTTCGCTCGGCAATGTTCGGAACGCCATACTACGACTTGCAAGGGGTGCATTGCAATAAATCAAAAAATCAAAAAATCAAAACTCGAAACTCGTTAAAAAAAAGTTGCTTTATGATTCGCTGTATTGAAAATAAAAAGTAAAGCTATTTTCTGCTTTAAATGGATAGTAAAAATGCTTTTTATTTTACTCAAGAAAAACGTTAAAAAAACCGATTCCTGTATTTTTGCCACAGAAAAAATATATGAAATGTACTTACTAGATGATGTATTTTGAATTTGTGATGTATTGGTATGGGGGCTTTTAGTAATACACGGCTGTGACAATATTGATGGGTTTATTATAAAACACGGTTTAACTGCCTACGCTGCTCAGAGCTCTAACTGGGAATGACGGGCACACAGCAGACATACTACATACACACACACGTTCGTACATCTTCTGTCACCCTCACACACAGTCTCTTTCACACACATATCTCACAGAATTATCCTTAAAATCTTTTTGTACTCACCATACGTAGTTTTTTGTATATCAAATACTTTTCCTCTGGATTTTCAATTTGCTTTAAAAAAATACAATGAGTATTTTACTCATATTAAATAAATCAACTTTTGCGCATTTCTTTTAACGAGCATCAAAAAATATATAAGCATGCATGTTAAAAATTGGCAGAATAGCAAAGTTAAGTTAGTTGCTTACGAAATATATATGGAGATGTTCAAAATAGAGAATGCTTTAATAAAAAGCAATGTTTTGGTTTAATTCATCAGTCTTCATGACACAAATAAGCAGGACTTTAATTTTAAATAATTATTATACGTCAAATATTGATGTTTAAATTTACCTGTTCTGAAATAGTTTTCATGGATTTTCCTAATACTTATCCTGCATAAGAAATCGACTTTTTAATCGGTAAATATTCTCAATAAATTGTAGTAGTAGTAATAGTAGTAAAAACGGGTTTTTTTTTAATGACCATGTGAACACTTGAAATCATAGTTTCAATGCGCCAAATTTTTTTTCCTGTTTTCGTTCGATTATCCGCGGTCAGTTAATGTGACCCTGGTTAATCGAGATCCAACCAAGACGTCGATTTTACTCTATCAAGACAGCGTTAAATCCGTTACGTAAAAATACAAAATTACCATAGCCTTTTTCGCAGTATATTACACTCTCCACTTTCACCATTTAATCTTACCATAGGTGATAAAACAGTCATTATAACGAGATAAGTTATTACTAATTTAACTAATGGTAATTTTGGAGCACTGTGTGCAAAAATATTCCGCGCGGAGAAAATATGCAAATCTTTTGCGATATTCAAAACTTCATATGAAAATCAATGATTCACAGATTTACAATTCCATGTGTCTAGTTGCATAGCTTATTCGGGTTTATTGAAACAGGAATCCACTACCTTTTAGTTTTAAAAAAATATGCTTAAATATAAATATCTAAAATTAGTGCTTAAATTTTACGTCTTATGTTCTAACAAAATACGATTTTTATACATGGTGTAACAAAACTCGTAGTACAAGCCGAAAATTGGTGAATCTACATCATATTTAAAGTCAAATGTGTAATATGACTTTTCAGACCGAGCTTGAAAAAATTTTTTTTTCTTCTCACAGAAGCTTACATTAGTACTGCCGATTAAGATAAATTGCACAAATTCATATCGAAATGTAGTGGCTTTGTTTTATTTATGGATAGTATTAATTTGACTAAATACATGATATTTGATAACAATTTGCCAAAATTTATCGAAAAAAAATTTAACTTAACAAAACTTAACTTTAAAAAAAATTAATTTAGCTCAATTTTCTCGAAAACTAAACAAATATTATGTAGATTCACCGGATTCCCGCTTGTACATTGAGTTTTGTTACGCCATGTATAGCAAGTCGGGACATGGAAGGGATAACCTGAACATATTATACATTTATTTATTTATTTATTTAAGAGTTAATAAAAAACAAGTACCTTATGGAAAAAAAATAATAAAAAAACAAATACATACACCGTTCTTTAATTTTCCTCTTAAAAATTTGCAATGAATTTTTGTTTTTTTTTCTACTTATTTATGCAAAACAAAACCTATGTATTTGAATGCACCCTTTTAATTTGAAATTATTCAAAGAACGTCCGGATCACGTCACTCCCCAGAGAGTATGCACTACGCATACGTTTGTCACTTTCGCACGCACGCGATACCCCGCCCCACAAAAGGAAAACTCCATCGCTGTCCCTCTCGCTCTCACGGCGTGAAAAACGACAGCGAAAATTGTTGCTTTTTCACTTTTCCGAAGTAAAAAAATAGCGTCTTATTCAGTTGCACTCATTGGGTATACATATTCTTATTATAAAAAATGTGAAAATCTCATACGACACACCTGTGTCAAATTATACTGGATGCGTTTTATTATTGGGCAGTGTCATCAAAGTGTCTACGTCGTTTTCCCATCAAGAACTGCCGCTGAATGCATTTAAATAAATGCATAGATAGAGTATCATTGTATTGTTTGCATGTGATCTGTTCATTATTTGCGTCATGTCTCTGTAACACATTAAAAATTCAAGGAATATTTATAATTTTTTTAAAGAACCTAAAATTGTCAGTAAATGCAAAAATCAAAAATCACTCCGTGCAATCCGCTTGTTAATCGGAAATTAATAAGCGGATACCATAAAAAGACGCGGGTTCGACTGTCAATATGAAATATTTATTTACATGAGATTTTTATATTAATATTTCATGTGTGATACCTTGGACTGGTACTGAAGCGTAAGACTGATCATCTTGCCGTCATGTAATAAAATGATCAAGATACACTGCACTTGGTGTACCGATGCAGTGCCCTATGCACCATTGGGTGCGGATAAAGGAAAGAATTAGTAGTAGTATAAAAAGATTCGGAAACGTAAGAAATGCGATCTGTGACGTCACCGAATCCAAAACTAAAACTATTATATCTTGCTTATTAACTATTTAATTTACGAACGGATGGCACTGATTGTATGATTTTTTCGTTTTATTATTCTGCATTTACGGAAAATATTGTCTGTTTAGCTATGTATGGGCGCAATAAGATGGATCTTTACCTTCGAACAAGAATTCACTAGAATGGGCGTTTCAATACAAATTGTCAAAAAATATTCGCTTCCTAGGGTTAATTTCATAACTAACTAACTAACTAACTAACCATCACGCCATTTCCCCAGTAGGAATAGGCAGAGAGGATAGAACGCCATACACTCTGTCCTGACAGACTTCCTTTGCTTCCTCTACACTCGTACATCTTCTCATGCACATACGCCGATTATTCCGACTTTTCACGTGTCCACTTTCAAGCACTCGACGCACTTGGTCATGCCATGTCTTTCTCGGCCTTCCGCGGCTTCCACATCCAGGCACACTTGCATTCAAACTTCTTTTAGCCGTTCTTTCATCACTCGTTCGCTCCACATGACCAAACCATCGTGAAAGCCCTTTCTTAATTTTGTCGATAATGCTTATCTCATAACATATTAAATTCCACGGTCTAAATGCTCCAGCACTTTGGCAAATACACGGAACGTGTGACGTAGATGTCTAGTGATGACGTAGATGCCTATTGATGACGTAGTGAGTGACGTAGTGGGTAACTAGACACCTAGACACTGGAGTATTTTTCAAGTATGGAATATCACAAGGCCTGAACATGTCCTAAGGCCCTGTGCACTCGCCAGACCACGCTCCGTAGTTCTGATGTGAACAGTGGATGCAGAGCGTGTTAACCACTCCACGTAGCGACGATAAGGTTGTTCGTTAGATTGGATTGGACCGAAAATCATGTAAAATTACGCCATATCCACGCAGGCTATTTGCAAGGTTAAGATTTCTAAACTATGCCCTTCATTTGTGAAACTCCATTACATAAGTATTAAAAACTATTAAATTATCGAAGGCAAGGGTTTTTTTTTACATAAAAATGAAATTTCACTTCAGTTTGGAGGTTCGTCCGCCTCGTAGCATTGTGGTAGCGCACCTGGCTACGGTCGCGAGTTCGATTCCCGTATGGGATCAACATGAAATATTCATTTACGTGCTATTTTTATACGAATATTTCATGGGTGATACCTTGGACTGGTACTGAGGCGTATGACTGATCATCTTACCTTCATGTAATAAAATGATCAATACATGGAGTAACAAAACTCGTAGTACAACCTGAAGACTGGTGAATCTACATCACATTTGGAGTTGAATGTGTAATATGACTTTTAAATCGAGCTTGAAAAAAAAAAAAAATTCTCATAAAAGCTTTCATTCGTACCTAAGATTAAGTAAAATTGCACAAATTCTCATTTAAATGCGGTTTTTAATTTTGTTTTATTTTAGAATAATATTAATTTGATTAAATAAATGATATTATTTGCTATCAAATTGCAAAAAATTCTCCAGAAAAATATCAACTTCGTACTCAATTTTCTCGAAAACTATGGGTCTAATCAAAAAAAAATATTCTACAAAATCGACTGCAAATGTAACGTAGATTCACTGGTTTCCCGCTTGTACATCGAGTTTTGTTACGCCATGTATACACCGAATTTTAGGTGAGCGGTGGTTTGACTTTAAAAGGAAAACAGAGGTGAGGCAACCCAACCCTTGGTATCTACTGTCATCCAGCGAAGGCGTTTCGGCTGACTAGGCCATATACTACGTATGCCCTCCCGAGAGCCGCCACCATGCTTGCCTATTTTACAAGGCATCAGGTTCTCGGCGTCCTGATCGTCCACTGTTGACAATTCGTCGGCAGTTTGCGCTGCGAGCTGCGGGACGTGGACTTGACTCGGGAGGATGCACGGCAGCTAGCGGCCGAACGGATAACACTGATGGTTTTGTCTTTTTTTAATGTATTTTTCTGCATTCTCAGAAAATTTTGGTAGACAAGCGCAATCATCTGTGTATTTTATTGATTCGTAATAATTTAAAGGTTATCGAAAACCGTTTTCTTTTATATGTCCATATTATTTATTGAACCTTGATTTTTTTACTTGATAAAAATGTACTCGGATTCGCTGGTGCATGAAAGGTTGTGACAAATAAGAAGTTTCTTAAATACGATTATGTCAATCATAAAACTAATATTGCACTAACTTATTGAGAGACAAAATTCGAGCAAAAATTCCTCTATCCGGCAGAGCGGCTCTGTAAATTGTTTTTTTTTTTAACAAGTTCAGAGAAATATTAAAAAATCACAGTAATGCGAACTTTATATGTCACAGAAAACTGTACAGTTTCTTGTAACTGTCCCGTATAAAACGAAAACTGTATGGAATATTGAATGGTCGGCGCGGCGTTTGGCTGACGACAGTTAATTTTTTTATGAAAACTTTTAAGTAGATATTGGTAGGTATATAGTTTGCTAAACAACGTATAAAACAATTAACATATTTACATTTTTAGCTAAACAGGGTTAATTTTTAGTCTGTAACAAAAAAAAACCCCTTTATAGAACCCATATCAATGAAAAAACATTTACTTTTTATTTATACGATTGATTATTTTTATTCCTAATAATTTTTACAAATTACGCACACCCTATTTACAGCTGGTCATCTGACTGTTTTTTTTTAAACCGACCAAAAATTAACCTGTATATGCGATTTCTTGTGCGAAAACATACAATAATAACCTACGATGGCGCTTAAAAAACACACAAAAGCGTGTCTTTTGACAGACTTTACAGTTTTCTGAACAAGAAACTGTACAGTTTTCTGTCCCGTACAAAGTGGGCATTTCAATCTTCGAAAAAGAAATTCAAAGAATTGGTTTTCCCATACCTACTTGAAAAAAAACTACCATGTCTAGTGTTGCCTAGTGACAGCTAGTGACCCACTACGTCACTCATACGTCATCACTAGGCATCTACGTCTTCACTAGACATCTACGTCACACGTTTTCAAAGGGTGAGTGTGGAATTTGATAATAAGTGGTGTTATAAAATTAACCCTGGGAATTGGGTTCTTTCCGATTTTTAATTTTTAATTTTAAAAAAAATTTGAAAAATTACAATATCAAGGGAATTTTTTTTTAATTTCTACGATGTCATATGAATTTTTTAGCGCGGTTTGAAATAGCGCTTTTTCAAATCGCTCGCAAAATCCTCCATTTAGCGCGCATGCGGTGTGACGTCACAGCAATATAGGCGTTCACTACGGAATGAATTTCCCGCCTTCCACGGTAGACGGATATGACGTCATTAGCCAATAACGGGCGTTAAAAGTCACTCGTAATTTCGTGTTTTTAAAACATAAATTTATAAATGAAAACAAAATTTTGATCATTGTGTTTTATATCGTTGGAATTGTAAAAATATACTTTAAATATTTATAGCGTTTTCAAGGATATTCATGCTATCGGGAAGAACCTCATTGTACATATTTGATCAAATTTGTATGGAAACGCCCCTTCTAGTGAATTCTTGTTCGAAGCTGTGTAAATGGTATTGACTTTACTATGTGGACACATCACACCGATGCATAAATGCCTTTATAAGCATTTCCTTTTTATAAAAATCGATATACCTTCGTACTATTTTGTATTGTTAGCCGTTGAAAACCACAATTTCGTAATTTTTTCTTCCATTGTCGATTATATAAAATGACAGGACAATACGTCTATTGTGAAACTTCAGATCAGCATATATTTAAAAATTGTGACAATTACTCAATGCTAAAATCGATTGAATCGCAATTAATGCATTTCAAAATTAATAAATAATAGTGCACCCTAAAGTGTCATGGAGGTCAATAACAATATTAACTAACTAACTAACTAACCATCACGCCATTTCCCCGAAGGGGTAGGCAGAGAGGATAGAACGTCACACCACTCTGTCCTGGCATACTTCTCTTGCTTCCTCCACATTCATACAGCTTCTCATGCACGCACGTCGAGTATTCCGACTTCTTTCATGCCCACTTTCAAGCACTTGTTTTTTCTTGATCATGCCATGTCTTTCTCGGTCTTCCTCGACTTCTACATCCAGGCACCGTCGCATCATATATTTTTTCAGACGTTCTTTCATCATCCATTCGCTCTACATGACTGAACCAACAAAAAAGACCTTTCTTAATTTTGTCGATAATGCTTATCTCAGCCTTGCATTCTGCTCTAATTTCAACATTAGTGCACCTATCATACATAGTTTTACCACACATTCGCCTGAGAGATCGCATTTTAACTGCATTCAATCTACTTTCATCCTTATTTTTCCAACTCCATGCTTCGCTTCCATACATAAGGGTTGGTACCAGAACAACCAACCCTTATGTATGGTAGTGAAGCGTGGTGTTGGAAAAACAAGGATGAAAGTAGACTGAATGCTGTTGAAATGTCATCTCTCTGTGTGGTAAGACTATGTATGATAGGTGTACAAATGTCCAAATTAGAGCAGAGTGCAAGGCTGAGATAAGTATTATCGACAAAATTAAGAAAGGGCTTTTACGACGGTTTGGTCAGGTGGAGCGAATGAGTGATGAAAGTACGGCTAAAAGAAGTTTTAATGCAAGTGCGCCTGGATGTAGAAGCCGAGGAAGGCCGAGAAAGACACGGCATGACCAAGTACGACAAGTACTTGAAAGCGGACATGAGAAAAGTCCAAACGATCGGCGTGTGTGCATGAGAAGATGTATGAATGTAAAGGGAGCGAGGGAAGTGTGTCAGGATAGAGTGGTATGGCGTTCTATCCTCTCGCTAGTTAGTCAGACTGCTAATGTATATTAATTAAAGATTTCAGTCCTCGTTCATTTCGTCAGTGCCATATGCACCATTCATGCTCAAAAACACCGGCTTTTGTGCTTTGTTTTGACGCCGAATTTCGCAATTTTATACCTCTGCGCATCATTTCTGCGCACTATACCTATGTTTTTCTAGGTATAGATATTATACATAGTGTATTGTACATACTATAGGTGAGTAGGTACTGATATATTGTATACAAGTCTATATTGTGTTTGTATGTGTGTAGAATGATCAGTCTGAAATGCACTTTATTTGTGTGTTGGTGGCAGGGAATGCGTTCATTGGTCGTACACCTTTTGTGGAATTTGAATTTCGAAGCATATTTCGCTCATTAATTAAATACTACAATAATCAAGCAGGTCGTATAATTATTATAATACACCACCACTTTTCCTTATCCGCGTCCAGTGGTGCATAGGGCACTGCATCGGTGCACCAAGTGCAGCGTATCTTGATAATTTTATCACACGAAGGTAAGATTACCAGTCTTACGCTTTAGAATCAGTCCAAGGTATCGCACATGAAATATTAATGTGGAAATCACACGATCGAGGCTCTGCACTTGTTGTACCAATGCAGTGCCCTATGCATCATTGGGTGCAGATTTGGGAAAGTAGTTGAAGTATAGTTAGGTGAATTTTTACCATATTTTACGTTGAATTGGGTACAATAGATCTTATAAAACCATGTTCAATCATCATAGGGTCACAAATGTACAATACCTAGTACAAATGCCTTAAGGCGTAAATGCAAGGCTTACCGTATGCACTGAATAATATGTGAGATATAATATAAAATAATATAATATAATCGAATGTGTATTATGACTTTGAAATGAGCTAGAAAATTTTTTTTTTTGCTTTAGAAGCATAAGACTGATCATCTTACCTTCATGTAATAAAATGATCAAGATACACTGCACTTGGTGTACCAATGCAGTGCCATATGCACCATTGGGTGCGGATAAGGGAAAGTTGTATTAATAGTAGTAGTCTTAAAACTTTTTACATACAATTACCTAATCATAAAACTTTTTTAAAAAAATAGTAAAGTGTATTACATATTTGTTAAAATCAATCCTTTCGAACGTTTATTCGCATGCCTTCTCTACACAACATTAATTTTAAATTCTTATTAGAAAAGTTCATTTACATATTGAATCTATACACATTTCACTATTTTTAACAATTCAAATTTTGTAAAGGGGGGGTAGAGCCTATCGTCCATGCGCTCAGTAGCTGCAAGACAAGAATCTATCTCCCTATAAAGTTATATCCGTTTAAACATAATCCATCATTATAATCTATGTATGTACTGACATTAAAATATTTTTTACATAATGGGTGTAACTTAACAACTTGCCGTGCTTTTTATGAGGACTAGTCTATTGCTAAATCCATGGATAATAGGTTATGAAATTTATACAGTAGGTTAAGATAGGTTGGGTTTTATAAAATAATTTAAATCAAATAGCTATTTAAAAGCAATATCCTTTACAATAGGTTATGAAATTTATACAGTAGGTTAATGATAGGTTAGGTTAAATAAAATAATTTGAAATCAAATAGATTTTGAAAAGCGAAATTTGACAATACATAATGAAGGCGTAACCCAATCGCGTATCAACCAATCACAGCTTTACGCTTTACTCTACAAACCAGAGAGAAAAAATGTTTTGAAATTTTGACAGCTGCACGGCAAGTTGTTAAGTTACCCCTCCACCATTATAATCTATGTATGTACTGACATTAAAATATTTTTTATATCATGTATTAAAATCTGTTTAAACTGTAGGAGGCTAGAAAAAATCCCAATCGTCCATGCGCTTGGTAGCTGCAAGGTGTTGTGATCTAGTATCTTTATTGTACAGCGTTCTTGAAGCGATTTCTCGCAAAAATAGCGCTGAATAAATCATCCATAATAAATAAATAGTCTTTATTGTATTTATTTTTCGTCTACCAATGGTTTTCGTCTATCACTTCTCGCTAACGCACACTGCCGGCCAGCTCACCAACACCAGCGTGGCCCGTGTACGGCGACGTACACAGCGCTGTTGCTGTGTTAGTGCGCCGCGCTAGTGTGCTAAATGGGTCATCGGGTGTGAACAGCACTCAGCAAGGCCGGCGGGGGTATGCAGAGATAACCAATGTTATTTAATAGCGCCGAAAACTGCGCTATCTTGTTGTATTGCCATTCTGTAGTTTGGATTGTGATTATTGATTGAGAATCAATTTATTGCATTTATTTGCGTGTAACCAAACTCTAGGTACAACCCGAAAACTGGTGAATCTACATCATATTTGCAGTCGAATGTGTAATATGACTTTTTAATCTGAGCATGAAAAAAAAATTTTTTTTCATGCTCATAAAAGCTTTCATTAGTACCGCAGATTTAGTAAAATTACACAAATTCATATTATAAAAGGTTTTTATTTATTTTGTTCTATTTATTGATAGTATCAATTTGACTAAATAAATACATTATATTTGATGACAATTTGCTAAAAATTGTCGAAAAAAAAATCAACTTCGTACTCGAAGATAACCTAACCTAACATAACCATCATGCCATTTCCTTGAGGATAGAACGCCATATTACTCTTTCCTGACATAATTTCTTTGCTTCCTCTACATTCATACATCGTCTCATGCCCATACGCCGATTATTCCGACTTTTCACATGTCCACTTTCAAGTACTTGTCGTACTTGGTCACGCCATGTCTTTCTCGCCATTTCTCGGCTTCTACATCCAGGCACACGTGCATTTAAACCTTTTTCAGCCGTTTTTTCATCACTCGTTATCTCCACATGACCTAACCACCGTAAAAGCCCTTTCTTAATTGAATCAAAAAAATAAATTAAAAATTCAACAAAATCGACTCCAAATATGATGTAGATTTACTGGTTTCCCGCTTGTACATCGAGTTTTGTAACACGGTGTATAAACGTAATTTTTATAAAAAAAAATTATATTATCAAATAATAAATAAATTAATAAATATAAATCATCATCATCATCATCAGCAGCAGCTACATAATGATGACGTTGTGGCTTTTGCCGCTAAAATATATTTTTTTAAATTTATTTATCCTGTTTTTAATAGTAAGATTTAAAAAAATATTTGTTTGTTTGTTTGTTTGTACATTTTTTATTTAGCTATAAAAATAAAAAAATTCTTACAGCTAATATGTTACATAAAATATTGATTATAGCATTAGTATTTTTACTTAGCTTGCTTCTGAATTCATTTAATCCGTTTATTTGTTTGACGGTCTCCGGTAGTTCATTATACCTTTTGAATCCTTTATTATTTTTAATTCCTGGTGTTATACTCAGGGGTGTTGCGTCATCATCGTCATCATTATCATCTACATTTCCTATATATTTAAATAAAACAAAGTTAAAAAGTACCTATAGAGTTAGGATAAGCTGACAGAGATAGAAGTGAATTGAATCGAGACATTGTTGGGGGCATCAGAAATAATTTTTATTCATTGTGCCGAGTGGTTCACACTTCTTAAAGAACTACAAAATTACGGCAAATTCAACAGCCATTTATGATATAGCGATTAATTACGCACTAAAACTTCATATTTTTCAATTATGCAAATACAGAATGCCGTGTTTACCTTCGAAGG
>JAGVSP010003893.1:0-36160 GCA_022494985.1 Micrasema minimum
CCAAACCAACGTAAAAAGGCTTTATTTAATTTTTGTCGCTAATGCTTATCTCAGGCTTGGCATTACTGCTATTATTTCAACATTAGTGCACTATATCATACCTAGTTTTACCACACATTCGCCTGATAGACTCGCATTTCAACTGCATTCAATCTACATTCATCCTTATTTTTCAACTCCATGCCTTCGCTTCCATACATAAGTGTTGATTACCAGATGGGTTATAATAATATAACTAACTAATGAAACGGTATAATAAAACACGCTTCTACGTAGTACATAATATTACCTACTGTGTTTTTCATAATGCGTAAAAATATTAAAATGGCGGATAAAGAAATTTTTACATGGCAATAAAAAGAAGAAAAAAACAATTGATATATCCATTGTTTTCCTACATACGAGTATAATGCAGAGACTATTTCATCGGGTGCAGTGGGGTGTTTATTAAAAATTCCTTTTGATTTACATATAAACTACCAACACATTTGAAATACTATAAAAAGCATATCTAGTCTGGAATGACCCAGACCAGAGAAGCATATTATGCACGATAACAATAATGTACACGAGAACACAAATCCAGTACTAGAATGACAAGGGAATAATAAATAAGTCCGAGAGTGAGTGCATTCGGATAAGATTTTATCAGTGCACCCATGTAAAGCAATATTTTACCCAAGAGACTCGAGTTAACTACTCCAGAAATCCACAATTAGGAATGCAGATATAAATATAATTATGTATCCATGGACTACGGAGCGAAAAGGGGGATTCCATCTTACTATTTTATTACTCCCTATGTCCTATGATATTAAATTGAATAAATTACTAAGACGATAAGTAATAATTATTTAGATACATCAATCAACTTCGTGAACTACTTCCGGGTTTAACATAATACCAATGAATGAATACTTTCTATGAATGGATTCCTTCAGTAATAGAGTGATAATTACTATTTTATATTTATCCGTTCTTTTTATCCCTCTGCAAACAAATATTTTGTATTCTATAGGCATTTTGTGTAAATTGTTACAAGAGTTCAATCCAGTATACTGGATTTTGCCAGAGTAATTTGATTTAATAATAAAACCTTTATTATGTGTTTCTATCGTATTATGGGTATCATCATCATCATCATACCAAATCCGCTCTCTATGTGGAGCAAATGGAATCCACAAACTGCCTCCAGGCCAAGCGATCGGCCGCTAGCTCCCGTGCATCCTCCCAAGTCAAGTCCACGTCCCGAAGCTCTGACGAATTGTCAACAGTGGACGACCAGGACGCCGAGAACCTGATTGCCTTGTAAAATAGGCAAGCACGGTTAAGGTTCTCGGGAGCATACGTAGTATATGGCCTAGCCAGCTGAAACGCCTTCGCCTTTATAACTCCTGCATCACACCTGTTCCACTCCATGGCTGCGAATCGTGGCACCTAACCAGGGCCCAAGACAGCATGTGAACTTCTGAGTTTTGAGAATAGGTGTCTTAGAATAATTTTAGGTGTGCGGTGGTTTGACTTTGTAAGGAACACAGAGGTGAGGTAACGGACACAGCAACCCTTGGTATCTACTGTCATAGGTATATGTGTATATGTATATAAGTAATATATATTAATGATTAAAGTGTGCCAGGACAGAGTGGTGAGGCGTTGTGTCTTCTTTACCTACCACTTCGGGAAAATGACGTGATAGTTAGTTAAGTTTAATAATGAAATCGTAAATTTGGAAAATACGAACCAAATCGGAAATTGTTGTCGAATTTATGAAGAAAAGCAAAAATCCAATCAGAAGATCTGTTTCCTCGTCACGTTCGTTATTGCAGTTCGATATCAATAGATACGAGTTTAACACAAAATGGACGATACAAGAGAGATAAAAAGCAAAAAGTTTACCGCCTTCAGAAGTCGATGAACTTCAGACTACGGGATTATCCAATATATTTATATGATTTTAATTGATCCTCGAGAAATTGATTACATTGGTTGATGTTCGATGTATTAATAATTTACTGATATATGAAAAAAAATATACCTAAGCTAGTCGTAATCGCTAAACAAGAGTTCCATAGCGCTTACTGTTGGCCAGCGAGATACATAAACTTATAAGAGATCGCCATGGAGCGCGTGTACCTGGTCAAAGCGGCTGCCAGGCCTGAAAATGTTCTAAGCAAGCGGGTAACACTCAAATTTTACCAAATCTACCTACCGACAATCATAAAACGTACTCTTTCCATGCGATACTATTAAATATGACAGAAAAGAAATTAATTATGATTGTTGTCTGAAAATCGTGGTTAGTTACCAATTAAAAATAATGGAAAGAGGGGTACAGTGGCCCTAGCCACCAGACCACGTGGAAAAGGGAGGCTAATTCATATAAACAAAAGAGCCGATAATATGTCATATATTGCCGTTACTCTTTTATTGATTTGGTTAATTTTCCTTTGATTTATTTAAGCGTCGACAATTTTAGTTTATTATACCTCCTTATTATTAGTATAGAACCTCCTTGGTTCTATGCATATGATTTGAATTCAATTCGTTCAAATTTTAAATTTATGTTCTTCGAAAAAATTAATATTTAAATTCTATGCGTAGAACTTTATATTTCCAAAATCACTCGCAAACGAGTGGAGGCTGTTAATTAAAAAAACTTTATATTTACGTCCGTAACCCTAAGATGACAAGGTGCCAACATTATACAGAACCTGGTTCCAAAGATTGGATCCAACTTACATACTTACTTTGGTGGTTTGTAACTAACTACTAAAAAAGGGGTAGAATTACTAATATCCCTATCACTGTAAATTTGGGCCAGCTCCTTGAGCAGGTTGGGGTGAATGTGTTTATGACAATCTTAGAGCCGAGACAGTGATAGGGGCAATGAAAGCATTTGGTCGCGTATTTAACCTTCTTTTCTTCCGCTTTTTCCAGTTAAAACTGAATCTATTAAATTTCGCGGATATTTTGTAATAACAATTCCAATGCATTTACAAGAGACGTTGGACATTTGTAATGGCTTTACACCGCTCTCATAGTTCTCATAGTGTCGTGAGTTACGGCCGCATTGTCGCGTAATAAAGAACATTCCAGTATTCACTACTTGCAATATGGACGCCTGAAATGTCATGGCTATGATACTTTATTCGCTTTTCTGAAATATAAAGCTTGTAAGTACCGCCTTCATAAGCACATTCCGTTTTCACATGTCAGTAAAGTTTGCAATTTTTAACGTTTAACATTTTATTGCTTCCAGTTTAATTAATTCTTTTTTAACTGACAATAAAATGGCATTGTGAAATTTTCCAAATTTTTCATTTTTTTAAAAATTAACACAAAGTTGGATACATAGTGTAAAGGTAGAATCATTCTTACTATAAAGACCATTACAATAACATAATCTACGTCATTTTATTTTAAATATATTATAATTATTTCCCTTCTTCTTCTTCCGGTACAAAGATACCAATATCTTGTATTCTACATGACTTTATTTTTACACCCATTTCTACATGACTTTATTTTTCTCTTTTGCCACGTGCACATTGTTTGACTTTCACAGTATACCCTCAAACAGGCTATGCCTTGGTGAGATTTTTGTTTATTTTCTTAAATGAATATGTGTTTTTATTGTATTCATTTATAAACAAAAAAAAATCTTTTGAAAATAAATTTAAGTTTTGTTAAAAAAAAAAAGTAGACTTATTTGTGATTTTTAATTCACATACCACAATCGGCCAGTGTGTATATTCCAAAAAAGTGGAAAAATTTTGATAATAAAAGAGTAATAATTATTCAACATGTTATAAAGTAACAGTTTGAGCAACAGACGGCTACATGAACTTTATTCAGAAGGTACCAGAAAAGAAAAGCTGTTAAAACACATAGGTACACTTGTATGTTGTAATTTCAAGTTTTAAAATCACGTAACAAAATGTCCGTTATTAAGTTCGCTTTAATTCTCACAACAAATCATCCAATAATGAATTCATCGAGTACTGTAAAGGAAACCGGGTTCAACAAGGCAACACCAAGTTTATGGGAATATATTCGGAAGTACGTACTCATATTGTTACGGAACAATTATAACAAATTATTCGTACAGCGAAACTTACGATTAATTTGCACAGAATTCATCACCAAATTCACACGTCTCACGTTCATTGCCCTGAAAGGCCGTTGAGAAGAGAGTTCTGTACTCTAGAATACAATTTCTCAAAACTGGGGTCACTGATCTGGGGTTTAAATAACTATGAAGTGGTAAAAAAAACGACACGATGGAAACCGTTTAGTGAAAAAAATCGCAAAATAGTTTACATCGTCTTTTCTAGTTGGAGAAAATAATCAGTGTTGCAGTATTACATAAAAATAACACTCGAGAACTTCTGCTTCTTGTGCATTGTCATGTGAAATGGCTTGACTGCTACAATAGAAGAAAAATAACAAGAAAAACGGTGGTGTACGAGTATCAAACGGCAAAATAAAACAGCTACGTTTGATTTCAAGGTAAATTCAGGGTTCTTCTACATAAATGCATAATACGAGTATTACGAAAGGCGTCAATAAATCTAATTAATTTGTTTTTTTAGATAATTGTGTTGAAATTAAATTTAATTGCAAAATATTCAGTGCTTATTAAAAGTAGAATACTTTCCTTACAAAAGATTAAATTTTTATCTTCGTTGAGAATAATAGTGGGCTAGTGAGAGTTAAATAAAAAAGACAGGTATCCAAGTTGGCCTTCAATATGTACATGAGAAATGTGATGAGGGTTTGTTAGGAAGTAGCACTGATAAGAGATATGGAACAAGAACGCCGGAACTCCTACACCAAGAAAATTGGCAATTAACTATTGATCGTGCTCAAAATCACCATTGACGAGTTGCTAGTTGGGCATTAAATGAAAATATTTATTGGTATTTCCACATATTATGGATATTTATTTAATTATTAAAAAAATCAAGGTACAGAGAAATTCTAATAGTCTTTAAATTAACACCTCAAAGACCAATTCCTGAAATTTACTTTACAGAAACAGTGTTACATAAAAACGACCAAAATTCAAACTAGCCATGTTGTAGGTACATCAAATAATTAGTATGCTACGTAGCTTTTCAAATAAGCGTGATTTAATGATTACACAAATACATCAATCAAATCTGTTATAATGAAATATGATGTAAATAATCGAAGCCTATTAAAAATATATGTAGGTAATAACAATATTAGCTCTGTATTAATACGTTATTAGTTATTAGGCAACACTTGTCACAAAATAACTGTATGTTGCCTACTTTGTGTAGGTTTAAAAGTCACTGCGAGTACTTAGTATAATCGTATGGTGTGTGTATATCACAATATACAGCCTATCACCGGTACTGACTAGTACACAAGTACCTTTATTATACTGTTTAATAGGTAGTGTCAACATGTCATTATAGCGCTGACAGCGACAAAATTCTACGCGGACATACAATAGTAACCATATAGCATTCTTGAACTCAACTCTACAGTTTGACATAATTTTTAACTGCATTCTTTCACCTACTTTTTTCTTCTAACAAACGCAACTCGTTAGTTTGTTTGCTTAAAGTCTATCATAGCCAGATTCCGTAGGAAATATTTTCATAAACTTGGGAAAGTATCTAAAATACGTAAGATATTTTTATGATACTTTTGCTAAAGCGTTTAGTAAGTTTAAAACTAGCTTAATGAGGAGAATTCTTTCTTCTAATTTTGAAGCAACAGAACTTATTACCTCATGTTTTCAGTAATCAATAAAATAAAAATGAAAACATGAAAGAAATTCATAAATAATATTGCGCGGCGTTATAAAACTCGCCCATTCTTCGCATTTGGTTAAAACGTGTATCTAAAACAACAAACTAACGTAAATTCTGATGTTAACTGAGGGGGGATAACGAATTCACTATCCATCCGCAGCTGTTATAGAGTCTGGGGGACTCTCTTTCAGCTGCACATAGAGGAAAAATATTCTACTATTTTATCTACTCTATGCAGTTTAGTGAGGGGGAAGGAGGATATATTTATATCCCCCCCCCCCACCCCTCTAAGGTTACCCCCCTTAGTATCTCCGTTTAATTTGTTCAGAAAAAAAATAATAGTTACAAATGTGTACATATAAAACAAAACAATGAAAAAAGTAACCAAAATCATTACAGGTAAAAAGTAATTTACGCATAATACACGTATATACAAAATAAATGATAACAAACAAAAGTAACAAGAGAAGACTTCCCAGTGGACGGAGAAAGAGAGGAGGGTCCATAACACTAACCCCGCAAGGGGAGGACAGCACATACACGCAGTGCCTTCCGCTCGAAAGGAAGCACAGTCCAAACCGAAGTTAGCGCACATTCAGGAGCAGCTCATGCAGCGACCCTGAGGATTTCCCAACGCGACACCCAGATTCCGACAAACCGTTTGAACAAATAAATCTCAAGTGCCAAGCAGGGTACATGGACGTGCGAATATAAAATTACAAAATAACTGCTTATTAATCCGAAGCGAATTAGGAAACGGTTTATTTTTTAACCATTTCCGTTTAGCGGTCTTGATATTGGCAATGGATTCCGTTAGCAGAGAAGTTAGACTTACCAACAAGGACGGTTAAATTACGAAACGGTACTTGCTTTATCGTTAAATATACAATAAACACTTCACTTGCACTTACAATGCGTGAATTTATTTAATGATTTATTGTAGATAACATGATTGTACAAGTGTTGGGCAAACTTCCACGTTAATTAGGAGCGTAATACTTATTCCAGGGATTCAGATTCAATCGTATTTCGAAAACACATTAGATGCAAAGGTGTTTTGCATTTTTTACTCAACTTTGGAACATTGAGAACAATAAGGAATATTACAAATAATCCTTAATATGCATATAAACATGAATACAACAATTAATAAGTTATTGAACTGGATTGTGGTCGAGTGATAGACTCCGGCGAGGAATTGCTAGGTTTAAATCCTGCACCACCACAACAAAAGATTCATACTTTCTCGCTTTGTTAGTATTTCCTGTTTCCGATGTTTAATATAGACTCGAAATTGAGATATTAGGATTTATCATAAAACCACAAGTTCAGTTCAATAAACAAAAAATAGTATTTAATTTTACTAATAAGTTATATGTATTGTATAACACATGTTTATAATAAATGTATAAATACCGTGAGAAAATCATAACAAGTATCTTTTATTGTACATTTAATTAATTACCAAGTTATTCAATTACAAAGAAATTCCTTTTTACAAGAGGTAATAAAATTAATAAAGACCAGTTACATTATAATGGCCTTATTCAATTAAATTCACTTTTGTCCCTGCGCGCAATAGCGCGGCTCACTGTGCGCTTGTACAGATCACGCCTTTACAATAACTTACTTCTTATGCAGAGACTGCACAGTAGTCCATTTCCCACGTGAGCTAGACAATGGTGTTTGTGAATAAATAATAAATACGATCTACTCTGCAATTAAAACGCCGTTTAAAATTAACCGACTGGCGGATATTCTAGTTAATATAATATCAGGTCATATAAGAAGCATAACACATTGAGGCAATTCAATCTGTTTTTTGTGCTTCCAACGGTATTACGTACAATTTTATTACAATTACATACAGTGATAGTTTACGCGTTCTTTGAGTTCTCATCGCACTAGCCGGATTCACAAAACAGTATTATATTATGATGATTATGGTGTCAAAAAAACTGAGAATTTCAGGGATTTGAATAATGTTGTCTTCTTACGAAAGTTTATAATTGTATACACAATAGAAAACGTAAATGAATACATACTAAGGTTTGTACAAGAGTACAAAATGCTAAACCGTTGGATGTCTATCTGCTAATCAGTATACCTAATCATATTGAATTCGGCATTGAAACGCCTTCAATTTCACATCTTTTATCCTAAATTTTTTTCTACAATCTGTTTAAAGTAGAAAGTCAACGAAAAGTTATAATATTTTTCATTCTCACGAAAATAAACACGCTACTCTCATCCAAAAAGTGAGAATTATTTCAAAAGTTTCCGGTTAAGATCTCCGTAATGGTTTGACACTATTATTTGTCTCAAGTGTATCTAATACCAGGTAAGTAGGCTAAAAACATTCAACTTTAACAACACTGATGTTTGTACTTCCGAGGTAAGCGAATCGTCAATACAAATATCGACAAAATAAAATGTAATAGGTACTACTTCTAGAGAAGTGTTGACATTGGTCATGGAGCGTGTACTCTGAGCAAATCTTTGTCTATGCTTTGAATAGCTCACTGGGCTTAGGAAGCACGAATGATAGTTACTTACAAGATTTTCTAGATGGTCTGTTGAACAAACAGCAATGGAACGATGAATTATTCGCTGAATAAAAAAATTATGCAGATAGATAAGACATTCGAAGTAATTTTAGATAAGACATTCGAAGTAACTTCAGCATTATACATACATACACATTTAAACAAATTAGACAGAATACATGTCATATAGAAAGGTCATGTAGAGCGAATAGGTGATGAAAGAACGGCTAAAAAAATATATGATGCGACTGCGCCTGGATGTAGAAATCGAGGAAGGCCGAGAAAGACATGGCATGATCAAGTAAAACAAGTGCTTGAAAGTGGGCATGTAAGAAGTCGGAATAATCGACGTGCGTGCATGAGAAGATGTATGAATATGGAGGAAGCAAGAGAAGTGTGCCAGGACAGAATGGTGTGGCGTTCTATCCTCTCTGCCTACCCCTTCGGAGAAATGGCGTGATAATTAGTTGATTACACTATTATTATTTAATACTAACAGAATTAACAAAACTGAATAAAGCGGAACACTGAAAATCATATGTTGATATTTAGGTTTCATTTGACAATTGTTTTTTATAAATATGTATTTTTGATTGGTTGATCTTACTGTGATCCGCATTATCCACAGATCTGTTCTAAATATTAGTGTTTCTGATTTTCTGGTTTCTCTGCTCCATTTCAGTAACATGGCTATTGGTTGTTTGATCGGAACGGCGTTATGCACGGAAATATGGGAAACTGAGGACGGACTCGTGATAGAGAACATTCACGACCGAATGTTTGGACAAGTCTAGTTCCCACAGTGACAACACACAAATAAGATAAACAACAAAGCCGTTACAACAATCTTCAACACTCGGTGAAGAGTAATCGGAAATATGTAATGAATTACCGCTCGTTGCAGATAACTATTTACACGATCAATTAAATGGTATTTCACGGTCCGCACTATTTCACAGCTGTATCAAAATGAGATCAGATTAATTTTATTGATTGTGAAATGTAAATTTGTTCTGTATTTTAAATTGAACAAAAGTTTTTTGAATGTGTACAAATACTTGTAGACAAATTACTAGATTATACCCATGCTGGGCTAACATCAGATATTATTGATATCCCAACAAAGACAGAGAAACTCTGGAAACGAATGTGGATTGTCTAGGCGTTTACAGGACTTATGACCTGTCATTGGCTGGGTTAAGTGGCCACTTGATGTATTACAACATTCTTATGTTAAAATAAACAAATGTTTTTTTTTGTTCTACGTGATTTTATTATCAAGTTAGTGACAATTGTTTCGCCTTGTAAGGGCATTATCAAACTGTCCTTGTCACTAATTGTCACTAACTTGATAATAAAATCACGTAGAACCAAAAAAAAACGTTTTTTGATTTTAACATAAGATATCATGGAGTTCTACAAAATAAATGCCATATCAATCAATATTACAACATTCCCCATTCCGCCCATCAGCTGATAACCATACATGACAAATTTCTTGTATGAATTATCCTACCACGTTTCACTTTACAGAAAATTTATATGCTGGTGTCATCTGTTGAGAAGATCGTTAAGCTTTTTTTTTTTGGCAATCAAACTTTATTAGTGTAGGTAAGGCTCTAACACTAATAGAAGTTCCGAAATTTGTCATGTATGGTTATCAGCTGATGGGTGGAGTGGGAAATGTTGTATACATCAATTGGCTATTTAACCCAGCCAACGACAGGTCATAAGCCCTGTAAACGCCTGGAAAATCCACATTCGTTTCCAGAGTTTCTCTGTCTCAGTTAAGATATCAATAAAAGTTTTCCTGTTATTGAAGTCTTACTACCAATACAACATTACGAACCGATAAAGATGATTTGTGCTATTATCATACTTATTTTATTGATTCATTTGACCACCGCAGCAGGCCTAAGGGCTCAATAACAGAGAGAAACATCACAAAACACCCAAAAATTAAAAAAATAATAATTGTCGGAAATCAAACCCGGTACCTTCCGAGCTGTGAATCCACGTTCAAAATTAAAGATTCATAAAATTGACAATAGTCTTTCGTACGAAGTATAGAGTGCTTATCACCCCTGATAAATTTTGCCATAGGTGCCAAAATTTTGTCAAGGATAACGAAATTTTACTAAAGGAGTCATTTGCCATGGCTTGCTATTAAAATAAATAATAACTGAAAACATTTATTGAGTAATTTATAATACCATTTCTTCAGAAGAATTTGATCGTCAACGGCAAATTTAATACAGTCATGATCACTTCATTCTGCTGGGCATAAATGTTACTGAGAATAATTTTCATTTCGATAAATCAAATCACGTATCGTTTAAGATAATGTATAAATAATATGGTATGAATACACAATTCTACGGACATTGTATAGATATAAGATTGCATACTATTATTGATGTAGAAGCAATAGTCGATGTGTCGAGTCATGTAAATTGTAAATGTCACACGTCATGTAAAATGTATGTGATTTGTAAAGATATTCGCCACCTAACTGTTCAATCTCTTTCTCTGACTCATGTTTATAGTTTTACTATTCATAAGAGTAAATAGGGCGTGTTATAGTATCAATATTTCATTACATTTTATAGAAAAGAGATTGGTTTATACACTGAATGTGAATCTAAAAAAAATCGTCGTGATTAATGCCCACTTTATATGAGACAGTTTCTTGTTCAGAAAACTACACAGTTTCTTGTTCAGAAAACTGTGCAGTCTGTCAAACTTCTGTCAAAAGACACGCTAAATATGTGTATTTTTGAAACGCGATTGTAAGTTATTATCGTATGTTTGCTCTCAGGAAATTGTATATTTAGCTAATTATGTATATATGTTATTGTTTTTTTACGTATTTAAAAGCATACAATAAACCAATGTCTATTTAAACGTTTACATAAAAAACATTGACTGTCATGTCAGCTTAAATCTGACACTAGCACACAGTTTTTCATGCAGTTTTACCTTTATACGGGACCGTTTTCAGACTGCACAGAAAACTGTGTAGTAAACTGCGCCATATAAAGATAGCTTAAGAAAAATATGAAAGATAAATTGTGGCAACTTCATGACAAGATAAAGGCAAATGAAAAGAAAACTCCTGAGGGAAATAAAAGCAAGTTCTTGCAGCACAAGGTTCAGGAGAACTTAGATAACTTGATTCACTGGGAATAAATGAATTAATTAAATTTTAGTTTTCATAATTTATTCACATTTTACCAACTTTGATCGATGATATAAAAAAATAGAATACACGCTTATTTAGCGACTTACGAGTATTTTTTTATCGAATGTTGATTTTTTAAAAAACCCAGTGGATAAGCATTATAAACCATCGCATCGCTTTTACGCAGTTTTTTGTCAGTGCTTGACTATAATTTAATTCATATTTGTGTAAATAAAAATCGACCCTTCCGCACACGATCGAAAGTCACAAAATGCGATTTTACAGGAGGCGCATTTAAACATATTTTCTTCGGGAAAAAAACAAGCGTTAGTTTGAGATATGACTACGTTTCAAAAACTTTATTAATACATAAATATTTTTCGGTTTTGTTAAAATTAAAGATATAATGAAAAACAAACAAAATACACCAGAAACATAAATCGACGATGCATGGATTACGATATAAACGGAGTGCATGTTTAGCTTTATCAAAATGTTAAATTTTAGGTGTCGATCTAAAGCGTCAATCAATCTTATTATGTTTGTTTTCTTTATAAAGTCACCGTTTGTCGACAAAGGCAAAAATATGCTATTTTATGAAATTTGTTTAAAAAATCAATACTACAGCAGTTTGTTTATACAGCCATTACTTAGATATTGTGAAAGTAGTAGAAAAAAAAAAACCTATGGAACTTTTATTTTATCATGTGTGATGTGTGATAGACTGAAAAAGTAAATTATTTTCACCGTTACAACGCACGATTTGGTATCGAACTATAAAAATCCGTGAACTGAGTAAAAAATAACGTTATGAACATGGATACCGGAATACCAAGATCAAATAACCATAAGGTATTAAATGGAAAATTGCAACTATTTTGGAAGACATCTAAATACAGTTTTGTGTTATTTTTTCTCGTTGTTTCATATAAATAAGCACTAGTTTACGATATTTTTAAATATGGTTTAATCTATATTTCCATAACAAAAATTCAATTTTATGAAAATGAATCAAAATTCTTATGTTAAAATCAAAAAACTATTTTTTTGGTTCAACGTGATTTTATTATCAAGTTAGTGACAATTGTTTCGCCTTGTAAGGGAGTTCTACAAAATAAATGCCATATCAATCAATGAATCAAAATTCGTTAACGATTAGGAAATTAACTGAATAAAGGTGTCTGCTGGTTTTTTTTAAATAAAATGATTTTTTAAGCTATTTTCTTAAAATTTGATTTATGATTCCAAGTCCAAAAATTTGATTACAAAAAATCTTTTTATAAGCTGAAAACACATATTGTAAAATTAATATGTTTTTTTTGTTGTTGTGGTGTTATGAAATCAACCCTAGGGAGCGTATATTTTTACATTTTTTTTAAATTTTAAATTTTTAAAGGCCCCTTCTAGTGAATTCTTGTTCGAAGATAGAAAATATCCCTTTACTCTTCCATCCATGATTATCAAGCAAACCGAAATGAAGTGACCCATGGCCACTGAATGCATTACAGTAGCCACTACGTCATAGTAAATAATATTCTCATTGCACATTCAGCTATTTAGTTCAGCAGAAAGGTTTGTTCCGAGATAACAGGAATGGTAATTGTGGTCAGGTTTACGGGGCCGACAATGCCACCGCCATGGCACCGCCATTGGCGTACGATCTCCCTAATTTGGGGCATTTACTTTTGAACTGGACATAATAATACTCGGATCATTTCATTTCAGAGTCGAATGACTTCACATATTTTTAGATTTATAATATTGATGACCAAATATGCCCGAAGGTAGATTTTTCATAAATATAATGGTAATAAATTTACTCATTTGGTATAACACATTACTATCGTTGGCCCACCTGGCCCATGATATGTATACAGCTATCCCTTTCTTATGCGCTAATATTTTTCGGTAATACGTTTCTAATTATACCCTTCTACCAACATCAATAGCCATGCGCATAGGGACAATTGAGGTGCATTTTCACAAAGCGATACATCCGAAAAATGTTAGTTTTCGGAAAAACACCTTTTTATGTTTAATTATTAAATGACAAACAACATTTTATTGAAAAAAAACAGTTTATAGACAGTTATGCGGTATGTACTTGAAATGTCTTTAAAAAACAATGGTCGACGAAATAAAAAAATATTAAAAAGTGAGGGTTTTTTACAAAGTGATACAAGTGCCCATATTGTATCGTTTTGTGAAAATTCTGTGGAAAGGCAAATAAATTTGGAAACAGTATGACAGACATATTCAAATTCATACATTCATTCATTTTATTGAAAAAAACTGTTTTTATTTCTACATATAGACAGTTATGCAGTATGTACTTGAAATGTCTTTAAAAAACAATGGTCGACGAAATAAAAAATATTAAAAAGTGAGGGTTTTTTACAAAGTGATACAAGTGCCCATATTGTATCGTTTTGTAAAAAATTCTCTGTTTTCCGGTGCTTATAGTATGCTTTGTGTATCATTTAGACAAACCACGTTCAGTCTATCAGATAGCCCTTTGAAAACTAGTTCGGAATTATATAAAATGTCATTTTGGCCAATTTGGCTGATGTATCACTTTGTGAAAACGCACCTCAATTATAATATGGGGAGGCGAATTTTATTATTAGATATTATTAAGCTTTGATATACATACGAAAAAATTTACTACCACTAATAATTTCCTTTATCAGCACCCGGTGCATAAGACACAGCATTAGTACACTGATTGCGTTGAATCTTGATCATTAAGGCAAGATGATCAGTCTTACGCTGCGAAAAAATCAACAGACGGAAATAGTGGAGTAACATTGTGCTGCTGTAAATTGTTTTTTTTTAAATTTTATAAAATTTGGAGGTCTTCTTAAAGTATAACATAAATAATAGAAAGCTAGGTACCTATATAAAATGAACATTTTATGAACCGGAACGGAAATATGTATTACGATTAATTAATTGATAATTTCTAAATACGGGTAGTATAAAACCCAATCCAGAATTGAACCAGCATTGGCAAAGTAGTGTTTAGAATACGCTTACTGACTCAACTGTACTACAACTGTATGTTTAACTGGACAGCTTTATTTTACTGCCTTTTATTTAAAATGGGGGGCACACTTGATATAAAATACGTATGCGGACATTGATAAACGTACGAAAAATAAAATAATAAAACATGCGTTCCATATCCATAAAATTGAAATACGCGTGACAAAACATGTTAGACCTATAGAATAAAATTCTGAAAAGCGTGTCTCAGAAACGTAGAAGATCAAATTGATTTTTGACATTAACTTGACATTCAATTATTGTACAACATCAAACTCTTGTTGTCACGAAAATACTTGCAACACTTTCGCTGTACAAAATAATATAAAAATCTCACGTGTGATCGCTGATTGAATTTCTAACCAATTAATGGTAGTGTAGGTACTTAATTTTGTATGTGAAAATTTGATATTCGATAATAATTTATATTAATCAACATTATATTCCGTTACACTACCACTATTTATTTTTCATACGCACCCAGGACAGGTCATAAGCCCTGTAAACGCCTACATTCATATTCCCTTCCAAACTTTTAGTCTCTGTTGAGATAGTATGATGTCAATTTAATTCAATATTTTTACTTTAGTAAGAGAGAGATAGATGCGTCACAAACCGAACGCTTAGCCGATCGTGCCTCTCTATCGCTTGCTCCGCGCTCTCGCTTGCACACTCGGCTCAGGCGGAACGTGACAATAAGTCATGCTTTTTCGTGTGTGCAGCCGGCGTTCATCGATTTATTAGACGTTATCACGTCAAAAACAGTCACAGAATATTACTGTGTTACTTTGTTAATTATTTTTCTTATTATTGTAAAAGGTACCGAGTACCGTTTATATGAAATAAATGAAATAAATAAATTAAATAAATAAAATAAAATAGAAATGTGGTTAAATAATCTTGTCTCAATGAAATCCGTAATCTGACGCTAGAACCCTAATCCGTAGCCGATAGTAGCCGTCGCCGGCCGTAAAATCCGTAGAAAACAACGTACCACTTTTCAAAGTACAAAAACACTGCAACGAAAATTTCTCACGAACTCTTTCAATGAAACTGTTGCTGACCAGATAGAGTTAAAGTAGGTATACGATACGTGACAATTACTTCGTGTGCATGGAACATTAATTTACAACTGCCTGTCGCGTGAAATAAAAACCAAATCTCTCGTACGTATATAGAGAATAATACATAATAGGAAAAATTTCCCGGAAGCACAAAATAAAACTGTTTCCATAAGTACTTTCTTAAAGCAATAGCTTATCAAAATGACAAGCTAGCTTTTTATACAGAGAGAGTTCTGGAAAACAGAATATCTTTACGAAGAGCAAAAAAGGGTACAGAAAACGCAAAGTAGACGTAGTTTAGAGAAAAACTTAGTGGTTTATATAATTGATTTATATAACATAATTAATTTAAATAGCTCCGTTACTATGCACATAATATTATGTACAACCTACAGAAAGCATGCAGCATGAAATTTGGAAGGAACTTATCCTGTTTAAATACGTTGAATTTGACTTTGTCTGGTAAACGTATTCACTCGTGCGTACATCTCTGGCTTAAATAAAACCGATATGAAAATATTTGGTGGCTTTACAAGATGTACACATTCAAATGCGGTTTTGGTATTTAAAAAATTATAATATTGATAATATTTAATTTGTTCAACGACATAAATATATTTATATTTAACTAACTAACTAACCATCACGCCATTTCCCGGAAGGGGTAGGCAGAGAGGATAGATTGCCACACCACTCTGTCCTGGCATCCTTCTCTTGCTTCCTCCGCATTCATACATCTTCTCATGCACGCACGTCGATTATTCCGACTTTTCACATGTCCACCTTCAAGTACTTGTCGTACTTGCCATGTATTTCTCGCCTCTTCCTCAGCTTCTACATCCAGGCACACTTGCATTCAAATTTCTTTTAGCCGTTTTTTCATCACTCATTCGCTCCACATGACCAAACCATCGTAAAAGCCCTGAATTTTTTTGATAATGCTTATCTCAGCCTTGCACTCTGCTCTAATTTCGACATTCGTACACCTATCATACATAGTCTTACCACACATTCGCCTGAGAGATCGCATTTCAACTGCATTTCAATCTACTTTCATCCCTTATTTTTCCAACTCCATGCTTCGCTTCATACATAAGGGTTGGTACCAGAACTCCATTATGCACTGCCAATTTAGCCTCTTTCAATAAGCACTTATTATTATTTATAACTAGGATGAAAAATAATTTGGGTTATTTTATATCTGAACACGATTTAAAGTATTACAGTAGGTTATTGTGTTATCAGGATACGCCTTGATATTAATCATTACTTTAGATGTGACAATCACTCCTTGATTTGGTATTCAGATCACAATAGTGATATCACGGGTGTAATGACGAATAACTAACTGTTGAATTTGAAATTCAGCTAAATTACAATGAAGTAAAAAAAACTTTAAAAAATCAGTGGTTCTAGTTAAAATAAACTTAACAAGACTCCACAGGCTCTAACTAAATGATTTCCGGTTCACTTAAATCACATTATCTGCTCGGAAATGGAAACTTATTGACAATGATATTAATCTACCATAAGATGTCTCTGCTTATAGATCAGTTTTTAAGTAATTAAACATATTGCTGGATAAATTTTATTCATATTTCATTGAAAAAAGTTAAGAGTTTTTTGGTTCTGTTAGAGATAGTGTGGGGCTCATTTTAAACAAATGCTCACATTAAACACAATAAATAAAAATCACTGAATCCATTTACGCTATTAAACAATTTTATAAACCATTTACATATTAATTTACACTAAAATCAAGACTAGATCAAAGCGTTTAAAAAGCGAAATACGTTCGAGACAATTAATTTTGAATTCAGCGAAGAAGACATTAACAAAACGTATCATTTAATAAAATTACACCGCATGGTATAAACATCTAGAATAAATTTGAATTATATTGCAGCCTTTTAACAATACCTCGGTAAGAAACGCAAAACAAGAATGGTTAAATTATTTGGGTTAATTCAATATTTAATCCGCCTTTATGTTGATGTAAGTGCATGTAAAACAACCATGTTTAAGTCAAAATTTACAAAGATACGTCAGAAAACATGAAATTATAATTAGTATTTATTGTTTTACCGCTATTACAAAGCGACGATGAAAATTTATTGAAGCTTGTTTTACATTAACTGATAAATTAAATGATCAAGATGGTGACCTTTGAGCAATTAAGGGATTTATTTACATACAAAGAAATATAATGTCATGATTTATACGATTTCATAAGTTATGTAAAAGGTACACAAAAAAACACTTAAAAAACACTCGGAGCTATGTGAACTTGTGTAAAAAAGGTTACACTGATATTAAACATCCGTACAATATTTATAAGTATCTTTTGCTAAATATTCGTAGGTATTTATTTAAACATCAATGTATTCAAAATTTTGTAACAATTTATTTATATACAGTACATTATCGTAATTATATCGTCAATGTCCTACTAAAGTCCTACTAAACTGCATTATATAATATAAGATATTGTCCCGACCTTTTCCCGGTCTGAACTTACCTACGGCTAGCTGGTCTCCAGGGCACGAGTCTTAGTGAGCTCAGGGCTCCTTATAGAATGCGTGGGCTCTTGTTACTTAATTTTATATTGAGGAGTGCAAAGACAGGTGAGCGCGGATCCGTTTGCAGGTAATTGGCAGTGGGAGGAGAACAGAGGCGAACGCAGTGGTCTTTAAGTGGAAGTTTATTACAATGATACAGTACACAACATGAGGTAAACACAGGACCAGATCAAAACAAGGACAGTAATAAGTATGTCGTAGAAAATATGACTAAGACCTAAACAGGGTAGGTACAGTGGGCAAGGATTCCCTTATCTTAATTATGATAAACAAGTCCCTGTATTAACTTTTTTACAACAAAATTTGACCAGGGGTTTGTTTATGAAGCAACGGGTTTGATAGTTAAACCTGGAGATTACTGACTTTACACTAATAATGATATTTATGAGTATTCACAAAAAAATAAGAATTTGACCAGGGTTTGTTTATGAGGCAACTGGTTAGATAATTACCCTGGAGATTATTGACAATTATAATGGTATCTCGAGTATTCACATAAAATAAGAATTTGGCCAGGGGTTTGTTTTATGAGGTAGCAGTTGATAATTTCTCTTGGAGATTGCGGATTCTAACAAAATATGGTAAGCGTTGTTGACGCTAATTGTGGATAATTCGGACATGGGTTCCCCGGAGCGACCTGGTTTCATCACTAACCGACGAGTGAAGGGTGCACTGGTTTAATGGAACTCACGAACCTTGACCGGGCGCGGAGACGGTGCGATAAACGGTGGACCTTGCATTGGTTGCCAAAGCTCCTTAGTTGATCCTTCGACAGCAATACGTCACGGACCGCGATTCACCAGCCGAAGGGTAGACGAGGCCTTGTACTGATGGTGTCTGACGGGGACATCCGGGGGTAAGAAGGACTCCACGCTAAAATCGAGTTATTGGTTACGGTACGCACGAAGAAGTTATTTACTGGTGTGTGGTATGTTTTTAAAACTGCAGCCTACTTACATTGTGGAGTTTCTATTGTCGGTCAACCTTAGGTTTTGGCGTGGCCTTCTATTATATTTTGTGGTGAACTAAGTGACGAGTGTCTACGCTGTAAAAATAAGTCGGATTGTAGAAAAATGTTATTTGATATCAAGCCCGTATTAACGGTTATAAGTTTATAAATGCTTACCGGCAGGGCGGGGGAAGGTATTAGGCTTTTTTCCGGAAGCTACTATGCTTAGGTGCATAGGGTACTTTTCAAGTTACGCTGCCCTTGAGGCGGGACTTCTTTGCCCGAGGCGTACGTGTTCACGGACTAGGGTTTTTTGCGCTAATGGGCTGCGGAGCCCGTGCGCGGAGTTAGATCGGAAGGGAAGACGGGGCGGGGGGTCGGGAGGGGTAACTTCCTGCATACGCAGATCTATTTTTAGAAACAGCTGGACCTTGAAATGAAAGTTACATTGCTACTTTCGTAGCGAATCGTGACAGGTGAGGGGTTATTGGGGCGGTGCTGGACGAGGGGGATGTATCCTGTTTTAGCGAGTTAGTTTGTTAAAAGTAAACGAAACCGAGCGTCGCGATTGGCTGGGGGAGATCGCGACAGCTTGACCGCGTTATTAGTTATCAAACCGATATTATTTATTTGGTACGCTTATTGATTTTAGTCGTGGGACACGACACTCCACCTTACTACGGGGAAAAAAAAAATTTCTGAAGGAAAAAAAATTATTTTATATTTTATTAAGAAAGACATCTGGTGTCGAAAGGGTTAAGCCTCAGTCGTGCTTGGAATGTTTGGGCTCCCGTGCGTATCGCGCACAGCAGTGGGACAAGACAGGCTAGTTTACACAGGTGTTTTACAAGTTATTATTTATTTATTTAATTATTATTATTTTATTTATTTTTTATGCTTGGTTATACTAGTTACCTCCATTTGGTTTGCGCATGTTCGCACTTAAGAAAAAAGGAACACGGACCAGAAAATATACAGAACGGCTAGGAATACAACGGAAGAAGAATTTGCAATTAGCTGGTTGACACTGAGTGGTTTATATACAGTATTTACAGGACCGCCTAAAAAAAGTACATTAATACGGCTGATCTAGTCCATTGAATTCGGCTAACTTTCAACAATCACTAGGGCCTATTGACTACGATATTTCTGGTAAGTCAAGTCTATGGAGACAAGGTTAGAGGTATAAGACCTGACCACTCTCCGTACATTTATTTCACGTTTACATAACATTATTAAAGGGCTGACACTAAAAGTTACAACGAAAAGTCCTGAGTTCCACACTCACAACAAGGGTCGTCACCGCTATTCCCCAGGGTCTCCAAGACCTGGCATAGTAAATACATATACAACAAGTTACACTAAAAATATGGATTCTGTATTTATCAGCTCTAAGGGCGAGCTGATAACGTGAATCAAGCATTTTACACACAAAGAAGGTATTTCCATTAGGCTAAAAAAAAAAATCCAATATTGGTCCGTACGAAGATGGCAGGAGGGGACTTGCGCCACGGAATATTATTTCATTCAATACCGACAGGGGCGACATGGAGACAACATACACACTATCATTCGTCTTCAAGCACGGCCATCTTGCATACAGGGGTAGGGAAATATAGAATTTCATTCGTGCTATGAGAGACACTACTAACATTCTGGGGCAGTCCCACGGTACAGACAGTAGTGAGTGGAAGATGGAGGGCCTGGTGGCAAAATACCGTAACATACATAACAATTTACATTCGGGTGGGTGGTTTGTTTTCCCGGTCCCAGCGTGACAGTGTCACTTGGCGAATTGTCTAGGATCGCTACCTATCATTTGAGTGTTTTCAGGTACTGCCTATTGCGTACACAAACTGAGAAACGTCTTTCAACATCTTCCCGGAGCCGGAACGTCTTCCTGGCATCCCACTGAGACTACTGAGCTAACAGTCCGTATTAAGCGCATCCACACCGCAATACAGGCATCCACGCTATACGCTATTTCATAGAAACATACTTTATAACACAATTAAAAAAAATCGGTTTCTTCCCTGTGGTGTCGGTTCTTTTTTATATCTCTACGCGCGACAGAAGCGGAAAGCGGTAAGAGCATATGGACACGACGGACGGTAATTGCGAGTTGGTATGGCAAAGATTCAAGGGAAATGACGAAGAAACCTCACTCCTTGGTTACGTAAGATCCGTATTTCTTACAGGTCAAAGAGTTCTAACCTCCAAGGGCTAAAATAGGACGACCTTCCCAACAGCTGTAATTCTAGGCACCTTGACATGGCGCATTATTGAGTACACTATTGTGTTCACTCACGTCTCTAGTTAGTCAGAACTCACGTTCGCTGGGGGTGTCGGCACAGAAGAGTGCACCGGAATAGCGAATGAAAGGGAATGACTAACAAGGGACTCATCACCTGTTCATTAAGAAAGCTACTTCCTGCTAAAAGGGATTCGAAACGCCAGCCGCGAACTATGGGTTACCAAAACACCAAGTTTTATTCGAAGCCGTCGCGGCACGGCAAGTCCTATCGGGGTTACGGTATCGCATCATGAATGTTTTACTATGTCCTTGACGTGATACTTTCCCAGGTTTTTCCGGTCCATGTCCTCTAGTTCGTAAATTACGTTAGACAGTCGACGACAACTGGCATTTGATAAAGCGCGGGCATAATTTAGCCGAAATATACTTGGCACCGTCCGAGAGGACGAAACTTCTTTCCACACAATCTGGCCCACACCGCATAGGAGCAGGTCTTTCGGCCGAGGTTGTACCGCTTGGAATTTTGTTGAAAAGCCTTTAGAAGGGCAACCCGAGACATTGTCATAAACTTGTTCCATGTTTTTCCAAGGACTGGCAATTTCTCGCGAGATTTATTTTTAGACTAATGCTGTTTAAGAGAGATACCTACTGACGGTGTCGCCTTGACAACAAAGCTATTGGATTTTTACATTTGGATTACAGGTTTCGACTTGAATTTGCCGTTCATTTATTATTTTATTTTTTTTGCCAATTCTTATTCCTTGTGAGTTTGGTACAGACAATTTTTTTTTTTTATGTTTTTACTCTTTATACACTAGGCAAGATACAATGTTGTAACAAAACAACTTTCTGGAGAGACCACAGGTTCTAGAGGCCCACATGATCACTCACCAGCAAGTACGGACCCCGCACCCACAATGTCTTTAACTTTGTTATTGTAGAATTTTTGGTAACCGGTCCACATATCCAGGCCCTTAAGTGGGAGCCAGTGTCCCGACCTTTTTCCCGGTCTGAACTTACTACGGCTAGTCTGGTCTCCAGGGCACGAGTCTTTAGTGAGCTCAGGGCTCCTTATAGGAATGCGTGGGCTCCTTGTTACCTTAATTTTACATTGAGGAGTTGCAAAGACAGGTGAGCGAGGATCCGTTTGCAGGTAATTGGCAGTGGGAGGAGAACCGCAGGCGAACGCAGAGGTCTTTAAGTGGAAGTTTATTACAATGATACCGAGTACCCAACATGAGGTAAACACAGGACCAGATCTAAACAAGGACAGTAATAAGAGGTCGTAGAACATATGACTAAGAACTAAACTAGGGTATGTCTAGTGGGCAAGGATTCTCTTATCTTAAATTATAGATAACAAGTCCCATGTATTAACTTTTTTACAACAAAATTGACCATGGGGTTTGTTTAATGAAGCAAACGGGTTTGATAGTTTTAAACCTGGAGATTACTGACTTTACACTAATAATGAACATTTATGATATTCACAAAAAAATAGAATTTTGACCAGGGGTTTGTTTTGAGGCAACTGTTAGATAATTACCAACTGGAGCTTTACATGACAATATATAAATGTGTACTCCGAGTATTCACATAAAAAATAAGAATTTGGCCAGGGGTTTGTTTATGAAGGTTAGCAAGTTGATATTTCTCTTTGGAGATTTAGGCGGTTTCTTAACAAATATGGTGAAGCGTTGTTTGACGCTAATTGTGTGGATAATTTCGGAACATGGGGGTATCCCCGGGAGCGACCTGGTTTCATCCACTAACCGACGAGTGAAGGGTGCACTGGTTTAATGGAACTCACGAACCTTTGTACCGGGCGCGGAGACGGTGTCCGATAAACGGTGGACCGTGCATTGGTTGCCAAAGCTCCTTAGTTTGATCCTTTCGACAGTCAATCTACGTCACAACCGGACCGCGATTCACCAGCCGAAGGGTAGACGAGGCTTGTACTGATGGTGTCTGACGGGACACTCCGGGGTAAGAAGGACTCCACGCTAAAATTCAACGGAGAAAGTCATTGGTTCGGTACGCACGAAGAAGTTATTGTACGTGGGTTGTTTGTAAAAATGTTTTATACACAACAAAAAAAGCCATACTCGACTTACAATTGTGGAGTTTCTATTGTCGGTTCAACCTTAGGTTTTGGCGTGTGGCCTTTCTATTTATATTTTGTGGTGAAACTAAGTGACGAGTGTCTAACGCTGTAAAAATATGAACGATTTGTAAAATCCATTTATATTGCTATCAAAGCCCGTAGTACGGTTATAAAGTTTATAAATGCTTACCGGCAGGGCGGGGGAAGGTATTAGGCTTTTTTCCGGAAGCTACTATGCTTAGGTGCCTAGGGTACTTTTTCAGTTACGCTGCCCTTGAGGCGGGGACTTCTTTGCCCGAGGCGTACGTGTTCACGGGACTAGGGTTATTTTTTGCGCTATATGGGCTGCGGAGCCCGTGCGCGGAGGTTAGATCGGAAGGGAAGACGGGGCGGGGGGTCGGAGAGGGGATTATCTTCCTGCATAACGCAGAATCTATTTTTTAGAAACAGCTGGACCTAAACTTGAAATGAAAGTATCTAATTGCTACTTTCGTATGAATCGTGACAGGTGCGGGGTTATTGGGGCGGTGCTGGACGAGGGGGGATTGTATCCAGTTTTAGCGATTTAGTTTGTTCACGACGTTCTCAACGACCACCCAGAGCGCGCGGCTTGCATAGTGTGAGACCTCGTCCTCCCGACAACTTTGCCGGGCGTTTACTGTTAGTTATCAGAACCACGATATTATTTAGATTGGTACAGGCTTTATTGATTTATCGGCGGGACACGACAAATATGCGCACACCAATAGAATTTCGTTATTAGATTATCAGTAAACAATATTTATAAAAGCGTTCGCCATTTTTCTTTACAGCTGCAGTTCGTTAAACCCAAATCTAGATAAGACCGCAACCCCCCGGTGAGACGGGCGCGACTTTAAAACACCATATACTCCCAACCCGTAGGCCTGAGACTACACGGTTCCCAGCCAGGTCCAACCATTCCTCTTAACCCGGTTTCCAATTCAACTTAAACGTATATCCGTTGACCAGCCCACAGTTACATATTAGACGTTTACGCACTCCTCCAGCCAGCCAGTACGCTCCAGTCGGTCCCCCACGCCACTCCCCCCTTGCACCAGTCCACAACAAACCCTCCCCAGCCCCATTGCCCCTCTCAATCTGACCCCGCGGTTGCATAAAAAAAAGTTCGACAAATCACCACAGTGCTGGGGCAGTTACATTATGCAGCAATTTATATTTAGCACCGTGTGATTGAAACAGCGGTACGGCAGCACACAACCCCCGACGGTACAGAATCTCTGCTCGGCGCCTTCTAAGCCGCCCAACCACCCTCCCACGCCCCCACACCCCGAACACACCAGCACCACACGCCCCGACTAAACATGTTCCACACGCCAATACCCCATCCCAAAAATCCCCCCCACCAATATATGCAAGCATCCCAACCATTTATATCCACCAGCCCAGTGCTCTATACGACACCACTATGCAGCGATCAGTCTATCGCCAGACTACTTCAATGCTTACACCACATCCGCCCGCGCGCTACTCAGCCCACGCAAATGAGTGTTTACACACATAGGTCGTTCTACCGGCTAAGGGCATATTGGACATCCAGTCCAATTGGCTGGGAGTTACATTACATCTGTCGAATCAGCACAACCACGCATGTGGCTTCTTCTCACTAGAACTCTGCATAAAGAAACAAGTTTCCAAAAAATTGATCTTACATGGTTGATCAGACTTGCTGTGGTCGAAGGGCGCCAGATGTTGTACTCCAATCCAGTGGCCACATAACCCACCCATTACAGGGTCATAAGCCCTGTATACGCCTAGATAGACCCGACATTCGTTTTCCAGAGTATCCTCTCCCTCTGTTGAGATAATCAATAATATCAAAAATCCATTCAATATTGTGAACCGACAACATCAAAGTGTGGAGGAACCACGCGCCCCAATTTCATCGCAGAATCCTCATGTGATGTTCCTGCTTTTACATAAGGTTTTCGCGAGTGTAAAACCAGAGGATTAGTATATTGTGAATCACCCGATCCAGTCGAATAATAGTCCTCTTATATTCCGCCTTACCAGCAACCCACCTACCCCCCCGCCCCCACTTTCTTAATAAGCTGTGCCCCCCCGAACCCGTCCTATCCACGACACGCACCCTTACCAAAAATACAACAAACCTTCTACAAGCCTCACCCTCACTTCAACCCTGAAGCCATAACACCCCGAAAACCCCTCGAATCGAGTCCGCCCTACAAACGCTCCCTACTCTCGCGAACCACTAAATGTATTATCTTTATTTATCATTTTCAATCGTAACTAAACTCATTTAGGCGGACAAAATAACAAAACCAGCCTCATTTAAATGCTCCCCTAGGAGATCTTAAACAACCCAACAATTCTTACACAAGTCAAAAACAGCTAAACCAACCCCAATGCCCCTTATATGCAGACCATCCCCTCTCCACTACATAAAAAGACCGCATTCTATTATTATGCAATTATCACTACCTAATATAGCAGCCAATACTGTCTCGGTATCCTAACGCATTTCCAAAAATACAGTAGACACACCACCCGTAACTACTCGCTTTCCGCAGCAAAAAAATTTCAAATCTACGTAACAACTAGACTTCAAACATGATAAACCACCAGTTATTTTGTCCCTTCAAAGGTACCAAACTTTCCATACAACGTATGAATACTACTTCCGTTACCTTACGTCCATCCCGCCCCGCCCGAAAGCGCCAATCTTCCAGTGAAACAGTATAAACACCCAATTCTACAGAACGCACATCAAACGAAGAATTTAAGGTCCTCTGAATAAAACAATAATTCCCCCATCAACCACCAAAAGCCCCCCCCCCCAAGCCCCGCAAATAAAATTCATCTAGCCCCAAATAGCTTTGAGCGTGCGCCTTATACAACCCCCCCACGTACGCAAGATCACAAACGACCAGGCAAGCAAAAGACTTTTACCTTTACGGACCTGCGTGGCCCCGCACTAATCACTTACGACCAAACGAAATCTCCAATCAACGCGCCCCATACAAACTATGCTAATTTTTCCCAGTGCGCCCTTGTACAACCACTCCCCTCGACCCTCGGTAAATTGCCCTTTAATCTCACCTCCGCGGGTAACGCATACGGTACCGGTTATACGGCACAGGCTACGTGGTGACTTTACATTGCAACCTGGACTCCGTCGCCAGAGTCGGCACCCGGTCCCATCGCAAAGTAGCGCGTACCTGATTACGTGTTTCGTCACGTCCGAGCATATAGGCACTGCGCGTCATGGGGAGATCATCGTGCTATTGTCGTATAATTATAGTTTTTACTATTACTACCGATCGCATTGGGTTGTGTAGGCGTGGAGAGCTCGCTTATACAAACAAAACACTGTCTACTACATATCCCTTATCTGCATCTCCAGGTGCATATGGAACGCTGCACAGGCACAGCAACATGGTATGGAATGTTTGATCAATTTGTGTGGAGACAATATCTAATAGAGATTTAAACAAAAAGTCCATTAATACCAATTCTCAACTTGAAGCCGGGCAGTTCATCATTTGGTATACCGACCGAATGCGCCCCGCGCCCCCGTCTCACCATAGGAACTAACATAACTTCCGTGTTCCTCACGCACCAGTCCGAAAAACCCCACGCCCACCCACACTTACAGATTAACCTTATGTAATACCTACCCCGGATGAAATCACACCCACGTGATGCATTCACATCCCTACATGTCCCTCAAATCGGTCGACTCGAGCGTTAACGCTATCCAGATTTTCACACATGGATTAACCTATGACTCCAGAAACCTATAGTTCAACAGAAAACACCCACCACCCGCACCTAATGCACCGCACCAGTCCCCTTGACCCTAACTATCAAACAACCAAAAGATAAAGCCCAACACTCATCATTGCTCCACAATCCCTACTGCCCCGCTCATAAGCAAACACTAGCTCGACCGTATACCTGCCACATACAAACAAACAGTCCCCCCATATACCTATCAGTGACCGCAGCTAGACTCCGAACGTAAGCGCGGCCAATCGTTCTCAGATGAAATGATAGGTCAACAATTCCTTTCGACAAATATTGTATTCGCCGGTTGTATCAACAAATTTAAAGTCGCGATTTACTTCTCAATTTTAACGCGGGTTGCTATTTTATCTGAAATAACTCGGAGAGCCAAAATGTAGTATCTTGTGCAACAACCACTGTTCTGCGAGCATCAATCCCTAACAACCATGGTGACCCCGACTTTGAGGTCACGTACCAACTGGTGACGCGCCGACTGTGTTGAGGTTCACCTACAACTGGAAATCCACCCGACTTTGTGGTTCTCTTGACTCCCTACCAACTGTGGTGACCCCGACTTTGACGATCACCTGCCAACTTGGTGAGCCCCGATTTTTGTGATTCAACCTATACTAATGGTGACCACGTCTGTTGTGGTCCTCTCTGTTACACCAGAAAGTAAATAATTTAATAATTCATACATCTTACTTTTTTACAAGATATTGTATTTCCATTCGTAGGTCATTTAGGAGTAGATTTTACTGTAAAAACTACTAACAGTAAACTCTGTGGAATAAAATAGATTATTTTTCCATTACAAACTGTTTTCCGTTTGCTCGCTAGTCGATTTTCGACGTAACGATTTGAAGTGTAATTCATCTACGATTATTCCGCCCCTGGACAACGAGTTTCACGGGCCGTTGGGTGGTTCTAACGTAGGAACATAACGGCCGCCCCCCAGTAGCCAAAAATGGTGCCCTAAAACGTATAACTAGTAATTTTATTGAAATAATTAAATAATATGTGTTTTGACCTTTTGTAGCCAAACGATTTTAAGGTTAGACGTTGTAGTAGAGGCTTGAAACTATAAGTTTTTCTGCTTTTTTTTATGACTATTTTAAGTTATGAAACATCTAAATTAAAGTAAATCTTCACCTACGAGCCCTCATTTTGGATCCTGCAAAAACGCACTAATTTTTAAAACCATCGCTCAAGATATTACACCCCAGGGGATGCCGCACTCTCGATAGAGATGTTTTGGCTACAAGTTTACATTTTTATGGCCTCCGTTCGCTGAAGAATTGCTGCCGACCTCTGACCTCTACTAATACGGTGGTACCGGAGCATCACCTTCCCTGGGCGACCCCCACAAAATCAATCCAGTTATCGGGTTTTCTACACAAACCTTGGGTATAAAGTGATCGGTTGAGTTCCCTCTGTAATTGGGCCATCCTGGCCTTGTTAAGGTGGTTATAAAAAAATTTAACCCCCCCATTTTTCTTGATTTAAATTGATAAGCCCCAAATCATGGAAGTCTAACACAAAATTTTTGTCAAACTGGGAAATTTTGTTTTTACATGTGTGATATATAGCCGAAGACACGCCAACCCCAATCTACGAGAACCATCCTCAGCATATGCAAATTTATTTTTGTAATTTATTATCGGCTTCGCCCCCAACAAATAATATCCAGTCCATGGCAATTCGATTGGAGTTCACAATTTGATTCATCTGAGCGAATTCGTATGTTTACAGACTCAATCCTTGTATGTACTAGATACTACATTAGCGAACTTGCAAATAGAATCAAGTTTCATATGTGTATCAAAATAACAAAAAGACAAAATAAAATAATTCAATACACCCGACATCATTATAGCAGCTGCACTATTTTATATGAATCCTAACAGTAAGCACGATACCGTGAAAAAATTTAATTGTTGCGTCATGCATTACGTGAATTATATAATTAATAACCAACACATGGGACAAGTTATTCACGAAGAGTCCATGGTTTCTAACTGATTCTCATGCGCTAGAAGATCAGTAAGTGTGTAGCCGGTGTAAAACTTTCATACGACCCAAGTAGATATATTTCTATACGAAATAATTGCGAAAGTTATGTAAATGCTCAACCATCTGTTTTTTTTATCTCCAATTTTTTTTCAAATTTTTATTATTTTTATTTACATTTGTTTGGTATACATGCCCACAACGGAGCATACGGCATCTTATATATCCAGCAAAAAATATTTACTAATATACCACCTTGGTAGACCAATGCCCTTTAAAAATTGTTCACATTCGTGCTTTCGAATTGACGTGTAACATACACAAAATGATTAAGTAAATTTAAAAGCAAGAAGTGATTACACATATCTCAAGAACAACCTTTTACTGATCCCGTTATTACAGCAGCTTCCGAAGATGTCCATACCGTCAGTAATGTCACTGAGTGTTATTACGTTGTACTCTCTCTGCACATACGAGAGAGTGGATTGTGTAATAGCTCTGTATTGGAGGAAAAAGCGCTCAACTGCTGAAATATGTCTGGCTTTACGCAGTAAGTAAATTGGCACGCTGATACAGATTTCACTTATTATGGCGTTGTCTAGGTGACTATTTATAAATTTTATGCAAGCAATGTGAGATCGATTAAATTTCTTTTTTTTTTCTATTTTACTTAACTGTCCCAGTTTTAATGAAATGTAATCGACTTTTATAGTAGTTAATCACGTTAGGAGGCTCTACTAGAGAGAAATTAAATCTCAATACGTCCAGATTTTTTGTGAACCATAGAAACAACAATGCGTTCAAGTCGTAAACAGCACCATGTATGGTGTCGAGCCTATACCATACTATTTTTATCATGTAAACCTTATATTAATATGTAGTTAATATTCGTAAATTTGATGTAAATTTTTTAATTGTTTATTTATTCAATTTTGAAGAAATTTATACTAACTTTTGTTTTAATAACTTACTTTTTTCAACATTATTTTATCACTCAAGCGCCGGTTTCACGGTGACAACTACTCACTTCAATCAGGGATTTGTATACAAAATAATTTAAGGAATTAAGTAAATAGAGTCGCTAACTAAAAATGTTTTTAAAAAAACTCTCTCGAAAACCGGTTGATCTATAGTGTTAAATAATTAAAAAAGTAGTTTAAATACAAATGCTTGTTTAATTTTCATAATTATGGAGGAAATACAAGGGGGTGAGTGCTACAAACATTGAGTTTATTTATTCATTTAATTTTGTTGCTAAACGCCGTTAAAACATAAATACATTACGTAAATTTCGTCGTGGTTTTTTAACTTCCCAGAAGCTTCAGCTTATAAAACCGCGTATTATGGAGATGAACTACCTGTAAAAATTATTAATTCGTAAATGTATATTTATTTTAAGTACAAATGATTTAACACAGAAACAAAATGTATTCAACAATATAATTTAATTTTAATAAAGTTGTTACGGGAACCGGGCCCCTCGGTACAGTGAAATATTGCAGTGCTGTAAGAATTCAAAGAGAAAAAAATAATCAAAAACATATTCAAAAACTTAAAAAACTCACTAATCTAAAAGTCAGTTAAGATTTTTTAACAGAGATTCTTTTTATTAATATCTTAGGGAATTTTCTACAGTTATTTTTACGATAAACACCAGTTTTTCTCAATCTATGAAATATAAAAGTTTGAATTTTGAATCCAAAGAAACCGCAATTACATATTAGATTACGTATCCCACCAAAAACTCAAAATCGACGATTTGTGGGTTACGATATTATACGTAGGAGGCGTCGATCTCTATTTAAATTTTTTAAACTTATAAAGTTATTTAATGATCATTATAAAAAATGCATTTTTGTGTATCTAACAGAAATACATTTTATTTTAGAACAAATAACGGTGAAATATAAATTCGATATTTTTTTCTTATCTGCGTAACGATGCATTTAAATTAATTGCAGTATTGCATTAATCACGACAAAAATACATAAGAACCTACAAGAAAGTGTGACAAAACCATGTCAGTACAGTATTAAATACACATTACTTTGAAATATCTTCATTTTAATTGGTTTAAATTTCTGATATTTCCACTTTTTTCAATTTGTGATTACTAAGTGCAAGAAAGCTCAAGCGGCTTTGTTTACAAATAGGAATCGATCATTTGACTCCTGCAACTGTATCCCTTGACACAAATAGTAATGCAACTATAGTAATACCTACACATCGAAATACACGGGTGGTTGTAATTACTAATAAATAATGATCGGGGTAGAAACTAACATCCCTACCACTGTTAATTTGGGCCGACTCTGGTTGGTTTGGGTGATGGAAACAATGACAATTATAATACATAAGCCGAGACGGTGGTAGGGGTACAATGAAAGCATTTGTTTCGCGTACATAATCGTAAATTCATCCGTATTTTTATCACACTAACAATCTTAAAATCGCGGTTGAGCAGGTTTCTCTTGAGCATATCTCTTTTTGCAATTAATTTGATATGCCGTCAATGGACGTCAATATAACATTTCGTTACCTCTCCTACTGTATCCCTTATCACGTTACTTGCTCGTAGTTAGGTTCACCTAGGCCTAGGGCAAGTATTTGCATACAAACCACGGCCCACGGCTCAGTACAAACAACCCGGTGGACTGTATCGGGGTTAGGAGTGAAGTTATTACCAACTACTCTTGCTACCAGGGCTGTGGAAAGTATTCAGCTCTTATTATTTAATTCTCTACAGAAAAATGCGAAAAAAGGGATTGCAGCTGATATAACTGGACAAGCTTACAGTATTTTTTTGATAATTCTTACAATTCTGAAAATAAATCAGTTTCTTAACAAGGCACTCTTGTCGCAAGACACATAAAAGATGTGAGAATTTTTAAAACTTCGTAGACTATGTATTCGACCTCGAAGAATCGCTACTTGTCGTTCTTGTACGTTATTATTAATATGGATAATTTATATAACGCCGTTTTCGTATAAATATACCTCAAGGGCGCTTTTAATATTGAATTTAACGGCTCGGGAAATTTAAAGTGAGTGAAAACTCAATTTCTGAGTAGAATTACCATAATCAAAATTAATCAAGGGATTTTGAGAACATATAGGTCTTAAGTTTCACTTCACTCTCACAGTTGCGCACTTCTGGTGAAAGAGCATTCCAAGCCACACAGGGCCCGCAACCGCAAAAGCGCGCTCTCCAAAATTTTGTGCGCTGATTACGGATCGGTACTAAAACCCTGCCCTATAGCTATAGATGTAGCTGATCGAAGTGTGAGCCGTCTTTCAGCTAGTTTATCTGGAATGCGAAGCTCTTTTAAATACTCTGGAGCGGCATCATTCATGGCTTTGTACATTAGCCGTTAGCTTTGTACGTTATATAAGAATGCATACGTGCAGTCCCCTTTTTTTATGTTTTCCTGTGGAGGATTCAGAGTCTACATTTAATATCCACAGCCCTGGCAAAAAAAGGCAGTCGGTCAATAAGAGTCGATAGTAAGAATAAATCTTTTTATTTTCATTAAACAGAGTAAAATTATCAAGAAAGGGAGTTGTCGGAGTCTGCGTCAGTCTATTATCACCACTTCACAGCCCTGTTCAGTGCTCGTACTATACCGTATTGTATTTTGTATTTTACTTAAGTTATTATGTCCCCGTTGTACGTCCATTTGATGCCGAATGTGGTTTCGCATTCTATTTGACAACTTATCGATTATTCTTGTGGATCGCATTCTCGCGGGTAATTGAATTATATGCCACCACCAAAACACGACCACAGATGACTTAAACAACTGCTAGTGCATATCTTCTCGTAATAAAGATAAATGCATGTAAAATTTTATGTCAGCATACCACAATACGAAATTTTACTGCCATTTTACAAAGTAAAATATAAATCGCACACACGTTCTCTAGTTTAAAATGACGATGGAAATGGTTATTGATTATCGCATTGACTGAGTATAATGCGAAATCTTTTTCACTTTACGAGTTTCCTGAAGCAAAATGAACAAAATGCTTAGTAAAAATAATAAAATCACACAAAAGACGCAATTGTTGCTTTTATAACGAAGCTTGTGTAATTCGAAGCTTCTTATTATAACGATTAATAACTCCTACATGATCCTATTTTAAATTGAAAAAAAATCAAAAACAACGACGATGGCTTGGTTCAGAAATCTTTAATGAATTCTCAATTAAAAAATATAAAAACGATTTACAAAATCTTAAAAGATTTATCAATATATTTATTTATTTTATTTATTTATTTATTTATATAGTCATACATAACATTATACATTTATTAAGTACTTTAACTGTCTAACTAGGATTGATACCCCGTTCTAAGACAGCCAAATATATGACTTTTTAGTTATAAATACATTTTCATGTTACAAGTTACAAATACAACATTTTTGGAAAAAAAATAAAAAAAGAAGAAAAAAAAACCAGGATGATTTATCACTGTAAAACACTTGGTAAAAACATATTTGAATACTTAGTAAATAATAATTAAGAGAAAAAAAAAAAAAAAAAAGTATTAAGTAAAAATGTTTTAAGGACATTTAAGATCTATAGTTGAATGCACGCTAAAATGGCAAAAAATACTTAACCTCGTTTACTTTGTATTATGAATGTAAGCAAAAATCAAAGTTCTGCAGTAAATCTACAGATTCTTCTTTATCTATCTAATTAAAGATTAATTCATAAAAATCACAAACCTAGAAGATAATAGCAAGAAAACGCAATAAAACAACTTAGTAGAACACGGAAGTAACAAAATAAGATAAAAAATACAAAGTTTCGCTGAGAAAAAGCCGCGCGTTGATGTCTTTTCTTCTGCGTACTTTCGTGTTGTAAAAACACACTTCACTTCGACCTTAATCCGGCGCAAGGTTGTACTGTGGATGATTCACTGTTCACTTTAATACAGGTGAATGCGGCCCAAATCGCATAATATCTACAGCAGTTTTCAACATTTTTTGCAAAAATTATACAAGACTTTTTTCAGCGAGTTTTCATAGTCAAAAAGACTGACAAATCTAAATTATAAAGGCGAAAAGCACCTTGATCAAGAAAATAAATGTAACAACATTTTACAGATCTAAAATAGATAATTTTGAGCAGAATTTTAAACCGTCTTATTAATCTTTAAATATTTAAGTGAATTTTTTATAAAACTAGAGTGCATTATCAAAATAAGACACATATGTTGGATAAAGACGATAAAAATAATTTTGAGTGACATTTAAATCGACAAATTTAGAAATAGCACCAGTAATAAATTTAACAGCTAACTTGATGCCATTTTATTAAAAACTTTTGGTTGTCTGTAAAGTTACGTAAAATTTTACGTGATAACGTCATAAGAAAACATTGATGAAAAATAGCATACTTTTATGAATTGAATTGAATTATTATTACTGAATTATCGTTATTTTGTTTAATACAAAGCAGGAGTTAATTGAAAGTTACAATTTTATCCATAAATTAACATTTTTGGCACTCTATAATTCAAATATTTGTTTTCTTAAATTTGCGCTTGTGTGCTGCTGCTGTCTCTCTTCTACTCGGACGCATCGGCCGATGGAGTGGAAGAGAGATAGATGCGTCACAAACCAAACGCTTAGCTCTCGCTTGCACACTCGGCTCAGGCGGAACGTGACAATGAGCCATGCTTTTTCGTGTGGGCAGCCGGCGTTCATCGATTTATTAGACGCTATTACGTCAAAAGATCGATAAGTCTATAACCAAACGACGATTTCTCTTGGCGATTAAAATGAAATAATTTTGGGTCGTCGCTCGACGGTTTCGCACCGCTGGCATAGTATACAACGTCTCTGGGTCGGTATTAATTAAGGTATCGTGCTTGCGGTTAGCGAATCCAACGGTACTAGCTGATATAAAATTGTCAAAATCTTATACGGCCGTAAACTATTTAGTAGACCGCAATGACAGCTCAGAACTAAATAAGATAATCAAGAGTCTATAAACACGAGATTCCGAGATACGCGTATCGGAAATAGCCGTTAATAAATCGATAATAACATTCAGATCTTCTCCCGTTAATATCTAAACGATCAATATATCCATCTGGTAGAATATAATTATTGTTGTATTCAAAGGGCCGTTTTCACCAAATGAAATGAAGTTATTAGGTACTACCGTCGCGCGTCTATTGACTATTGTGTTGATAGTCGGTAATGTATGTTATTAGCGATCTATGCAAATGAAAAAAGCAGTTAATTTTAAACCATGGGAAAAGGTTTTAGAAACCGTATTAATTAAGCGTCTTTTGATAACAAAGCGTTTTTATAGACGGAAATATAACAGAATTGCCTGCATAATTATTTATTTTGGTCAAAAACCAATCAATTCTTTATTTTTAGTGCTTTCACACAAACATCATGTATAGATTACGCAGAGAACATCATAGTCTAAGCTTAAATCGAGAGGCGCACAGTTTACACCCGAGCTGAGCAAGCGGGTTTCCTGCAAGGCATCGGACCCTCCCAATAATAAAAAGTATTTACACATAAAATATTGTTTGTTAACTAAAATAGAAAAAGGTTTAATTTCTAAGGGAAATTCGGATATTTACCAAAAAACATAAAATATCGCAACAGTATACGTAAATACAATTATTGTACTGATAGATAGGCTAAAAGGCCTCTGACTGTTATAATTTTTAAAAGTGTGGTGCTTACCTACTCTCTTTACAAAAATATTGAAAGAATAAACACCAGTCCAAAAGCTTTCTTCGGTTTGATTTCATGCTTGCACAATTTTGTAATCAACTTTAGTGTCTGAAAAACAAGTTTTCCCATCCCAAAGCATTTTGTTTTTT
>JAGVSP010003894.1:0-34288 GCA_022494985.1 Micrasema minimum
TTACCTACATTTTTCTTCCGATTCACAGATTTTAACTCTTCTTTTGGCGGTGAACGTTGAGATAAATCATTGTACCACTAAGAAATATAAGCATTTTATGGCGAACTGCTTCACCATGCTCTTGAATAGAAAGAATAAATGATTTATCTTGACCCATAAAATATTATTACCGCTTTTTAAATAATAAAAATTGGATAACTTATTCGTTTCGTAAAGAAATGAGATTTTCACAAAAAATTAGATGTCACCGGTTCTTTAATGTCAGGGATAGTATCTAGTGCATTCATACTAAAATTACATTGAAGTTTCAAAATTCATTCGCGAATAATCAAGGCTTTTGTAATATTCCTAATAATTCTTGATAGAACCTTAATTAAAAAAATAAAGTAATTGCCTAAAAGTGCTTAACTTCACTGTCTATTGACATAGATAGCGTATTAAACTCGAACGCGGGTGGTATATGAGTTAGGAACACATAGCATATTGTAATGAAAAAATATTCGCTGGTGTGGATATTCGCAAATAAGCGGAATATGTCAAGTGGCCACTTAACCCAGACAATGACAGGTTTTAAGCCCTGTAAACGCTTGAATATTCCTATTCCCGAGTTTAAAAAAGCGTCTTCATCTCTGTAGGGATACAAAAACTTAATAATCCTAATGCGTTACCTTTAATATTGTATCCAACTTACTTTTCACTGGGATTTTTGATATACAAAAAAAAAATCTGGAATCCGCAATTTTTTCCGTTTTCTAGTACCTACTTGTATGTATTTAAGAGTAATTTGCCAACAGGGGGACAATCTCGTATAAGACCCTGATAATCCTGCAAAATTTATGACCCTTTTCCTTAATAAGAATAAATCTTCGCTGCTGAATTAAAGAATAATGGGATTCCTTTTTCAAGACAAGCAAAGATATTATATACATCGCTTATACGTGTATATAAAAGTATAAACTCTTCTTTCGTAGTGGCTCTATTTTAAATTAAACTTACTACCCCCACCACCCTTAACTAAAACAATCCTAGTAAAACGAAATCAAGTTTCTTTTATGAAAAGTTAAACTGAACAAAAAAATTGTACAAAATTTCATACAAATATCACAATTTTCACACATTGAACTTTATTTTAGTAACACGGAAATCTTCTGTTTAAAACAGTGGGGACATTTTTATTAAACCATCTATGGCCTTTATTTTAATATTGTTAATTTTCTTTACTTTTGCGGATTAACTTCAAATTTTTATTATCAATGTATTGTCAATAATAAATTGACTCTTACCCTTAATAAGAAAAGTTAAATTTCCACAGTATTAGAAATAAAAATAATAAAATCTATTCAGAGAAGGATAAACGATATCTTTCACTGTCATTTTTATTGAAATAATGAATTATTGCGATATTAAATCATATGATAAAGTTTTTATTTATTGTTAGCCTGAGATTAACTGTGGCCATATGGATGTTACGACCAATAAAAAATATCTGTGGCTTTCCGTGAACTAAAATGAAATTTCAGCCTGGAAATAAACTAGATCTTTTGTAAATGATACTAGCTTTACAAAGAAGGATCCAAAATCCTTTTTGAACTTCTTAATCTCTTGTGAACCTTTTTTCTCCAAACATATTAGAAATCCCGAGCGATTTTAATGATAGGATAAACATTGGTTTTTTTACTGTTTCTTTGAAAAACTAACAAAAAGGATAACGAGATATAGAAATATTTATTATGATGCAAAGAGAAAATTCCAATATATTTAAGAAAATGTGGAAACTGGCAATAAGCGAAAAATTGTTACATTATAATGTACATTACCAGAGAACCAGCTATTTTTATAATGTATCAAATAAATATAATGGGTACTTTTACAAGTAAATCGATTGTCGCCATTTAAAAGCGGTAGTCATCAACTTACTTTCACTAAGGTTCGTAACTACCTAAAACTAATTACCATTATTGTATTTTATCCCATAGGTATATTCCTATACCATGCATTCCTGCGGAAATAACCTTATTGACGAATGGAGGTTGCTAATTTTGCTTCTAATAGCTTAATTGGTCAACAGGTTTTACGTTTTTAAATTTACGCTATAAGCACTCATTTTCATTATTTTAAAACAATGCTTTTAAACAACGACTTCAATCCATCCCATGAAAAAATAACTTTTAATTGTTTTGAAAGCGCTCGGGAAAATAATCATAAAAATAATATGTATTAATTATTTGAATTATTTATCTATCAATTGGGATTAAATATATGAGTAGTTAATAATGATAAGACTGACCCACTATTCTCTTCATCAATCTGTTTCCGCTTCCTTTGTGGTAGTGTTCCGCGAGGTTATCGTGCAAAAATTCACGGGTTCCATCCCTAACGTCAATTCCAAATAGAATATTTATTTATTTATTTTTTAGCTTCACAATAAAACTTTATCATGCGTGAAATCTTGTACGTAGACCGATCAGCTTGGTTTCATGTACGATTAGGTACGGATGAGGGAAAGTATTAGTAATGTGGAGCATATGAAAAACTGCCTCCAAGCCAGGCGTTCGGCCACCAGTTCCCTTGCATCTTCCCAAGTCCACTTCTCTACGAAGCAGAATATCCTTTCAGCACTTTAAAACCATATTTCCGCCTTATCTACGTTTCGTGTGCCCGCTAATAAATTGTAAAAATGGGAAGGATTCACGAGACCGTTAAGAGATAAAAACGTGTCCTTTCGAGTAAGCTTTTTTCAATGAACGAAGCTACCTCAACCTCTTCGGGCCTCAGGTCACATTTCAAAGACAAATTTTATTTAAAAGAACTAATTTAGATTACCTACAACCATTTTTTTTTCTAACAACAGACAATACTTTTAATATTGCGGCCTTCGTAGGGTAATGGTTAAAACGCTAACTTACGATACGGTGGAAACTCGATACAATAAAATTATTGTACTCCTCGATTTTTACCCTGGAATTCACTAGAGAAATGATTTTTTTTGACACATTTTAGATATCGACCAGACATTAATTAATTCATTTAAAAAATAATACGATGGATGCAAATACGTTTTTCGTCGATTCGTTTAGTTAAAAATTACCAAAAAAAATCATTTACAAATAACCTCAAAAAGTTCATCATTATTTACGAAATTACCAAAGTAATATAAGAGATACTAATAATTTTACGCTTTTGTTTTTTGAAGGGAAAAAATGTGGTATTACGTTGTACAATCTGACAGGGCCGCGGCCGGTATTTGGTATATAAAATAAACCCCGTGATGTGACAGGAAGGGGACCCTTCTTAGGGAATAGCTTTTATCAGAATTATCAAGGCCAACCCTGAGTTCCACCCTGGCCGCCATCTTGAGTGAGGAACTTCAGAGGTACCGGAAATTGAATTTTAAAAATAATTTCATCAACACGATAAAAATTTGACGTTACATTTTCGTCTCCAGCGCTACAACTCATTGGCATTGTAAGGTCCTGGCCGCCGAAACTTCTTCGTTCACGTCTATCTTCGGCTATTTCCGCCGGTTTCTAATGCTCAAAGATGCGGTGTTTAGTTGTCTAAAACACATGAAAAATTGCATCAAATTTTCATTCATGCATTTGTGACGGAGTTTTAGTTCCGTCACCGAATGACTCGGTAATTGCATTTTCTTATTTAGAAATTTTATTTATCACCTATACCGAACCTACCTTCTATACAAAAATGTTAACTTTCAAACTTTTCTAAAGTGCATAAATAATGAAAGTTCTTCAATTTTTTCCATGACACCTGATGAAAAAAAACTCCATCGTATGAAGTACAAAATCTAAATAATTATATTATTTTTAGCTTTTATAAAAAAGGTTAGCTTTGATTTAAGGCAGTACTTTTCTTCAATACTACTCTAGTTTCTAGTACGTATACTATTTATGCTGATAAACTAAGCTAAAACTGCTGCTAGTATTTAGAGAGTTAACTAACTAACTACCCATCACGCCATTTCCCCGAAGGGGTAGGCAGAGAGGATAGAAAGCCATACCACACTTTCCTGGCACACTTCCCTCGCTTCCTCTACATTCATACATCTTCTCATGCACACACGCCGTCGATTATTCCGATTTTTCACACGTCCACTTTCAAGTACTTGTTGCACTTGATCATGGCATGTCTTTCTCGTCCTTCCTCGACTTCTACATCCAGGCACACATACATTATAACTTCTTTCAGCCGTTCTTTCATCACTCATTCGTTCCACATTACCACATGACACATCGTAAAAGCCCTTTCTTAATTTTGTCGATAATGCTTATCTCGGCCTTGCTCTCCGCTCTAATGTCGACATAATATGTACACCTATCATACCACACATTAGCCTGGGAGATCGTATTTCAACAGCATTTGTCTTTCTTTTTCAAACAAAGGGTTTGGTACCAGAACTGCCAATATTGTTTTTCTTGTTTCTTAAACCCAAAGATGGCGAGAAATGAATTAACCTATTCAGTTCATGACGTTTCTAGCTAAATACAAAAAACAATACAAGTCGATTGTTTTCATTGATAACCAAATTAAACAATATTTTAAAATGTTCTAAAAATATATAAACTTTTTTATTTAAATACAGGATCTAAGATCCCTTATTTACGCCCAAGGTAATTCACTGGTGACGAATAATTTGATGAGGATCGATAAAAAGAAAATACAGTTCAGATCATTTTTAACAGAGAGAGTAAAAAACAAGAGACCACCAAAAACTTTGCACGGTAGTTGTAGATAATATTACAATATTATTGTAATATTATCTACAACTACCGTGCAAATTTTTGGGAGCGTGTTTTCACGGTTTCGTACTCTGCAGGTCATAAGCTCTAAGCGCTTGAATATCCGCACTCTTGAAAAAAGCTTCTTCATCTCTGTTTAGATATCATAAATGAATTTTTATACGCCTATCAATATTTAAATATACAATATTTAGACCTACTACTTCTACTTTCCACTATCCGCACCCAATGGTGCATAGAGCACTTCATCGGTACACTAATAGCAGTGTATCGCGATTATTTTATTACATGAAGGTATGACGATCAGTCATACGCTTTGTCTTTGGACCTAATAAAATAAAATGTCTAGGTTTTTAAGTCCACAATTTGAACGTTCTTAAAATATTGCTTTATTTCATGATTCTGTGATTTTTCTGTCCCTTTCCATATTTCGTTTTTATCTATGTATTTTATGGCTGTTAGTTGAGCCCCTTGTTAAATAAAAGTTTTAATAGAACCTGTATTAAGTTTTTATATCTCTACAGAGATGAAGCTTTTCTTAAACTCGGGAATATGGATATTCAAGCGTTTACAGGGCTTATGACCTATCATTGACGGGTTTAAGTGGCCACTGGACGTATTACAACATTACCTATTCCGAATATCAGCAAATATCCACACCAGCTATTTTTTAAATATTTTCCTTATATGCTACGTGTTCGAAAACCATCCACGAGTTGAATACACCGTTCAGAATGAATGTATTCTTTGTTAGTACCTATTGTATGTAGTCAGTATAAATATGGTAGATACCTACTAGGTAGGCACATAAAACCTAAACACTACTTCTGCTTCTATCTTGAAACGGGTAAGCCTATTTAGATAGTAGCCGCACGAAGATAAACCAATAATAATTATTTAGTGTACCTATATTATATCGTCGCCGTTCAGGCAAAAGTCACTAACTCTGAAAATGACAGTTTTGAGTTGAATATGCCATTCGAAGTGTAAAATTACGTTCTTTAAGATGCAAACATCACCAAAGTAACTTAGTTAGAAAAATGTCTTGTAAATCGTAATTATTTGTTTTTCACTACATGATTTTTAATAAAATCTTATCAAGCATAAATCATCAAAGGCAGATGGACCTTTTACACTGTTTTTAAAAAGAAATGAACAAACAAGCAAAAGTTATCAAACGAAGATAGTGAGTTTTTATTGATTTGTCACTCATAATCTATTTGCTCTTGTTTTGAAACAGCAAAAATAACTAAAGCGAAATAGTTACTTTTGCTTGTCAATTTTGGCTTGCATTGTACAGATTATAAACAAGCAAAAGTCACTAACCCAAATTTACCCCCCTTGCTTCATTAAAATCCTTCTAGATAGTTTAAAATTAATCAAAAAGAAAAACTAATACATGGATTTGATTCAGAAAACAACAAGGAATTGGCCTTCAAATTATGTGTTGTAAAAAAATCTCTAAAGCATAAAAATCTGATTTTTCCTTGGCCTTCAAACTTTAAAATCGCGATTTCTTAAAATTAGGGTTAGTGACTTTTGCTTGAACGGCGACGATATCATATGTAATTTGATGCAATTGGTTACCTGTAATGTTCTTCAAAACTGAATAAATGAAATGAAACAAATATTTATTAACGAATGAGTTTATTGTAACTCATGGGGAATACATGTAAAATGTATTTTTGAAATAAAAAAATAAATATAATTTTTTTAAAAAATGTTAAAAAATGCTAAACATGTAATTTAGTCGTCCATACTTTATTCACGTAGTGACCTCGTTATGTGTTTCTCTGTTTATGAGTAATTCGTAGATTTTAGTTTAAGGGCTTCAATTATTTCGGAAAATTTGACATTTTGAGATTACAAGAGTACTTTGTTTTCTCATCGTGGGGCGGTCCGCTGAATGTGCATAAAAACTCATTTCTTGGTAAAATTTTCTTTGACGTGATTAAAATTACATTTCTTTGAGGAATCGTATCCAAGAATGACAGAATAATTAAAATTTAAATGATTAAGAAAATACGAGTGATCGTTTTTATGTACAATAACCTAATTAACTTTCATTATTTTAGTTCGGGATAGCAGAAAAAATCAGTTGTGGCAATTTTACGCTGTTACTTATGTCCACACTGCACTGTACTTGTGGTGTAACCGCTGCAGTGCCCTATGGCATCATGGGGTGCGGATAAGGGAGTAGTAGTAGTAGTTTTTTGTCACAATCGTATTAATTTTCATTTTAACAGCCTACACTCGTTGCGAGTGATATTGGACATAATCGACGTCGCTGACAATCAGCGACAGCACATTTGTTAGCTTAAATGTGTTTACAGTTATGGAAGTAAAATATTTGCTTTTCCAGCATAGATCCGGTTTTTCCGTTTCAAATTTTCCAATTAACGGCTGGATGTTAGCGCCATCTGTGGCGCTGCGCTGTAAACACGAATAGGCGGGAAAATAATATTGCAACCGTGAAATAACAAAAACGCAACTCGAAAGTATGTTTCTTCGATAACAGTTTGAATAGATTGTGTAAAAATATGTTTTTCATAAAATAAACAAATTTATCAATATCTCAGCACAGTTGAAAAAGATTTTCCCAATCACAAAACATTAAATATTAGTTTTATAGTAGAGAGTTTATGATCTACAGGTATGAGCGCAACTCAAATAATTGGTTTTTAATGTGATTGAATAGACTCTGTAAAAACCAAATTTCGATCAAACCCACAATTGTATTTGTGATTTCTCAATAAACACAAAAAAACTTAACAACATTTTTGAACGTATACAAATACTTGTAGACAAATTACTGGATTACACCCATGCTGGGCTGATATCAAGTGGCCACTTAACCCAGCCAATGACAGGTCATAAGCCCTGTAAACGCCTAGATAACCCACATTCGTTTCCAGAGTTTCTCTGTCTCTTTTGGGATATCAATAATATACGAAAAAACTTATTCCAAGCACCGGAATCCGAATATTTCAGAAGAACTGGAATCTTCTAGACGAGTCCGCGCACATCCAGGACAGTTTAAAAAAGTAAAACAAACCGCGCCAATAATAACATATTTTTAAAATATTTTCAATCCCGGGATTCCCGTCGTTATCTTCCCAAAATCGGGAACGCAATTATTCTCGGAAATCCCCGGGAACGGGTACCCTTGTTCATAGTGCGATATGGCATCGTATTATGTAGGTAGGTTGGTAGTGTGGTATATTATTTCGCTTGTGTGGAATTAGAGGAACTGCAGTAAATGCAAATACATACTGCAAATGGCTGCATCCAAATACTGAATAAACGAGATTTTTATACAAAAACAAAGACATTTAGGGCAAACCAAATGAACAGCAGCATACAATACTAAAAGCGTAAAGAAGAGGGTGGCAAGTAAAAAAAAATATATATCAAAGTCTTGTTATAATATTTTGTACGTTTTGTTCAATGCAGTAAGGGCAACTATGCCGTACCGATCAGTACCAGGATGAAGTGTAAAAATACATAATAACGTTTTTAAATACGTGAAAAATTATAAACTTAATTTATCGTTACCTATAACATCTATAATAGGTAGTGTAATGGTTACAGTGAATAATACAATCATATTAATTTTATTTCATTAGCCCAGGGTCACTGTATAATAAACGAGTTTACTACGCTTTTCCATAGCAGAATACGGCATTACATAGTATGGAATAGTGGATACAATACTTATTACATCTGGAATTTTAATAGTCACATGTTTTACATATTAGTCACCAAATTCGGTAAAGACGCAAAAAATCAAAAAGAGATAAATTGTATGTAAATATTCTCAATTACATTTGTATGTATGACCTTCTAGTTTTGCTATCAATACTTCGGTGAAGAGTATGTACCTCCCTTACTACATTTCTTGCTAATTTCAGGTAAATTACATGTAAATATTGAAAAACACACAAATCAACTTTCCATTTCTGTTCTCCATTTAAATATGGTATATTTTTTGTAACCCTTTCTGCCCGCACCCGCCTTCTGAGAGAATCACAAATATCTCAAATGCCGAAATGTAACCGCATCTCTCCCGCGGCTTATCTCATTTAAATTTTCGAAATCGGACGACATCCTGCATCCCAACTTTTCGATCGAACCCGACCATCTTCACTCATGAAAAATTGAAATTCGGCCATGACTAGTGGATGATGGTCAAGGGTAACTTACTAAATCGTTTATCAAACATATTGACTATCAATAATTTTTTCACATTTCAAAGGGCGAATTCAAAAGGAATGTCAAACCCCTTATAATGAGAGGCGTTTTGAACGTCCTTTATGGAGCACTTAACTATACCGCTGAGGATTTCTAAATATTCTGTGGAAAATGACAACAATTAATTTTTTTAAGGAAGTTTTTTTGGATAAATAATTTTTCCTAGGTACCTACGTCTATTTTGAGGTCCCAACCTATATATTTGAAAAATAAGTTTTCTTTGGGGGGTTACTATATTCGACAAAAGCAATTTATAAGAATATTTTGTTACGTTATTATACATGATCAGGACATTCCCAGAAAAATCAACGTCAACCCAGAAATGGGTTGATAGGACATAAGTCGGTGACAGTTATTCAGAAAAATGATTTTTTTGAAATCTTGGTCAAGTGGTTTTTTTTAAAAATTATACGTATCCAAAAATTAATTCGGGAAAAACTGACAACTACCTGTGGATGATCTTTCGATTCCCTGTCGACTGGCAAATATTTAACTTTTCTTAGATTTTAAAATTTTCTCGTAATGGAAGTTTAAATACCAAGAGCGGCTGAAGTGTAAGAATACCTACTCAAAATTCAAAAACAATTCAGTGACTTGTACCAGCCGCAGTATTCGTTTTCCCGCACTTGATTTCATAATATTACATCGCCAAACTCTTAGAGGAGGGGTAATAATAGAAATACAGTAGCGGCACAAGTTCGACGATTCAATTCATGATCGACCAGAATTGTTTCTTAAACGCACTCTATATAATATTACCATCAACCTATCGGGAAAAAAAAAATTTCCTTTCCCTTCTGCAACTAATCTGCTGCATAGAGCTATCTTACATCAGGTACATCCATTTTAGTAATGTTTATAGGACTTTCTTTTAATATGCTCCGGCACAAAATGTCTTTCCCTGTACTTTAGGAACACACGACTTTTCAGAATACAACAACCGCTATGTTGTCACCTCGTAAAATACAAATTGTAACTCAACTTTTGGTGTATAAGTAAGCAATAATAAATGTTAGTATCGGATACCTGGCCTCGGAAAATTGTTTACAGGAGAATAATTTCAATTTTCCTGAAATAGAACCATTACAACCTCTCAGTGTGACTATACTTAGCTGGAAGAGATACCCATATCGGGTATTCAAATTCATAATCAAACAGTCGTGTGTTTTATGTTTTATAAATTATCGTACAACTGGTGGCTCAAGCTGCCATCATCGGGTGGTTATGTTTCTACTGCCTACGAATTTGCCTTTTCCAGGTCATTTCTAGTTACAGAAGGCATTGGTGACGCTAAAAGCGCCAGAATCTCGTTTACATGATTTGTGTAGATACTCAGATAATAGCATTCTACATAATTAAAATTGTACAATAAATTTTGACAAGGATGCTTGATGTCGCATAAGTTCGACCATCTGAATTGAGAGAGACAAAGACAGAAAATATAATAAATATGTGCACAGGAATTGTAATTTAGTATGCGATAATATCGACGAGCACTGCAGTGCACTGACAAATCAGAGATAGATGTTAGATAAGTTGGAAATAACACTGGATTTTGTGGGTATGTTCGCAAGATATCCTCTCGGCGTTAACACTGCAAAAAGTGAATTGTGCATTCTTTATATAGATAAAATGCTAGTAATACAAACTGAATATAAAGAAGCCAATCTCAGACAGTATGTACTTTATATAAACTGTTGTACATCATAAATTTGTAATTTAAAAAATTTATTCCTTTTACTTTTTAGGAGCACGTGTTGTTGCAAAGGGTATTGGTGGGTGGCATCAAGCAACAGTATCACTGGATCAAGTGGTTTAGGGATGACCAACCGAAATTAGGACCTCCTCGAGAATTCGAAAGTTTTTCAGTTAGTTATTATTCTGTAAAGGGTTCTTGTCCGAGTGCCTACTTTTTAAATAACATTTCAAATTGTTTTCGCGAACAGCCCTAAAAATTGGCCAAATTAATTAATTGAACGTTAATCAATCAGTTTTCTTTTACAGCAGGTGTTTTTCTATTAAAAAAATAATATCACTATCTCAAGTTTTAATAAAATTGAGGCTCTTTTAGAAGTAAAAAAAAATTATATTAAGCCAAGCTCGCGTTATTCGCAACGCGTGGGTTTGGAATCGATTTCAGTACATTTAGTATTGAAAAAATGATTATATTCTACATGTCCCGCAATTTAATTGTGTAAATACGACCGATCGACCGATTGGCCTGGGATCGGTGGTGGGGAAAAGCTAATCGAGTGGCTCTAATATAATTCCGGCTTAAAGCCAGGCAAGCTCCGTCTGTGTATTAAGGCTCATAAAAATTAAAACTGATAAATATTGTCTTTATTCCATATTAATATACTATGCCGTTTTCGACTAAAAAAATCAGGCGATTATGAGATTTAATAGCAAACAGAGGTTGCTGGCTGCTTCTAATGGCCTCAATCATTTAATGCACTATGGCACTGTGTTGCCTATATTAAAAGGAATCAACCATCATATCGCACCCCGGCAATAAAAGAGAGACAACTCAAAATTTAGAAAATTGAGGATTTGTACTTTTTTGGTGGTTTTTACCATTCCGCACGAAATCACTTAAAACAGAACTAAAAAAGCTCTTTAAACCTTTGCGACAGATGTCGTAGAAATTACAACAAAAAAAATTGTGAAAAAATTAATAAACAAAAAAGTTAGTTATTATTGATATCTCACGAATGTGGGTCATCTAGGCGTTTACAGGGCTTATGACCTGTCATTGGCTGGGTTAAGTGGCCACTTGACGTAATTACAACATTCCCCATTCCGCCTGTCATCTGACATCTGACAACCATGTATGACAAATTTTTGAAACTTGTATATACCTTAGGTGTACAGAACAATGCGCTTGCGAGTTGTTATTTCGACAGATTTTCGAATTACTGACATCTATTGAGAATAAGTTAAAGTATTTTTTTGGGCAATCTACATTATTGGTGTAAGTAAGGTTCGAACTGAACTTTATTACCTACTTGTAGACGTCTGAAGATTTCTCTTCAATTTATTTATACTTTTTTATTTTTACCAGTAAATATTTTTGAACAACATTTTGAATGAATACAAATACTTGTAGACAAATTACTGGATTATACCCATGCTGGGCTGATATCAGATATTATTGATATCTCAACAGAGACAGAAAAGCTGATTTTCGAATTACTGACATCTATTGAGAATAAGTTAAAGTAGTATTTTTTGGGCAATCTACATTATTGGTGTAAGTAAGGTTCGAACTGAACTTTATTACCTACTTGTAGACGTCTGAAGATTTCTCTTCAATTTATTTATACTTTTTTATTTTAACCAGTAAATATTTTTGAACAACATTTTGAATGAATACAAATACTTGTAGACAAATTACTGGATTATACCCATGCTGGGCTGATATCAGATATTATTGATATCTCAACAGAGACAGAAAAGCTCTGGAAACGAATGTGGGTCATCTAGGCGTTTACAGGGCTTATGACCTGTCATTGGCAAGCGCATTGTTCTGTACACCTAAGGTATATACAAGTTTCAAAAATTTGTCATACATGGTTGTCAGATGTCAGATGACAGGCGGAATGGGGAATGTTGTAATTACGTCAAGTGGCCACTTAACCCAGCCAATGACAGGTCATAAGCCCTGTAAACGCCTAGATGACCCACATTCGTTTCCAGAGCTTTTCTGTCTCTGTTGAGATATCAATAATATCTGATATCAGCCCAGCATGGGTATAATCCAGTAATTTGTCTACAAGTATTTGTATTCATTCAAAATGTTGTTCAAAAAAGTTAGTGTTTTTAGCCATTTCCCAAAAAAAGTTGTTTTTAGAGTTGACTCTCTTTTGTTCCCGGATGACCTGCGGCCATTTCTCCATAAAATTTTAATTCTCGATATTCTCTCTGGAATTTCACACTAGAGACTAGAGCAATGATTTTTACATTTTAGGTATCAACCAGAAGCGTGAGATTTTATTTCTTAAATGAGAGAAATACAATAATTTAATTCCCACCAAATTGCATTATCCAGGGTTCACTCTGTTATACAAATATTAAATTGACTCTACTCAAGATTTGATGACATTTTAGGTTTTGGAAGATGGCTGCAGAACAGCCCACATAGCTTTGGTAGCAGTTGGAAAGGAAGTCAAGTATATATTGGCCACAGAAAACATGAAAGCGGGTGACATCATCAAGACATCAAGACATCTTTCTAGAATACCAGGTTGGTATATAAAAATTTTCTTACAAAATTTGCAGATCCTCTGGTGACTATGTAATCCTATGTGGAACCTACACCACCCACCACATTCATCTCTCACCCCTATCTCTTCCTCCCAAGCCAGAAATCATCATCAATCCATTTACACTCTCCATATGTGGAGCATATTGATTCCACAAACTGCCTCCAAGCTTACGATCGATCGCTTATGGTAAGTCGACATCCAGGACACCGAGATTCTGATGCCCTGTAAAATGAGTAAGCATTGTTAAGGCTCTCGGGAGAAATATGAAATATATTATGGCCTAGCCAGCTAAAACGACTTTGCCGTATGACAGTTGACACCAATTGCTGTGTTTGTTGACTCACCTCTGTATTCCTTACAAAGTCACACTACCACACACACAGTATTTAAGAAATCATTGTCCTTTCTTTTACTGCACTTCTTCACACTGCTCTTCCCTTGGTCCCGATTGTTTGTTTAAAATTCTACCTATTTCGTAAATTTTAGGAATTATTGAATAAAAAAACAGAAAAACTGGACATAGACAATAGACACTCATCGTTTTTGTGAGCATCCAAAAAAAAAAGGGCTAATCAAATGTATTTTATACACTTTGCTTATAAATTATAAATAAATCCATACCGGACAAGTTACTCTCATTTTTATTTGCCAAAAATTGTGTTTTGTTTTAATATAAGTATTTTATTTTCAGTTAGAGCATCGGAAGGGGACGCTCACCCTTTAGGGTCTCTTCCAATCGGCACCCAAGTGAATTGCGTTGAAAAGGGTCCAGGTATGTAAATATGTAATTCACTATTTACTTAAGTGTTTATTTATTCACTATAAAATAAGTGTTTTAATAAAAAAATAATCAAGTTTCTTGTGATTCAACTTAGAAAAAGAATGGCATACAATCAGAATAGTTAGTGAATGTTTTAAATGAACAATTCTGTTTGCTTTCTTTGGGTTTTTTAATATAACTTGAACTCACGCAATCGCGCTGCGCTACGTCAATATTAAATTAGTTGGCAATTTTTGTTTTGAAAGAAGTAAAATCTACCAAACAAGTATAAAAAATTGGGGCAGTAGCATTACGGTGAACAATACCAGAACTTCTATTCAAAATTAAAATAAAATATTTCCCTGGTTACCTACAACTCTTCTTCATTTTATTATTATTTACAATAATTTTATTATTATTTAGGATATGGTGGCCTGTACGTCCATGCCGCAGGAACCTTTGCCACCATTTTAAGGAGAGAAGATGATAGAGTTGTCCTTCAAATGCCATCAAAACACGCTTTTAGTTTTGATCAACGCTGTTTGGCAACAGTTGGTATGTATTATACTTACTAACACATATTATCTAGATAATTCATTAATAATTCATTAAATATATTAAGATACGCTTATAATAACATACTCTTTTCCGACATTTTAAATGTGTCTAAATCCTTCGTCATAAAGACAAATACTGGATTACCCAGACGAGCTTGCATTAATCAACAATTAATTCAACAAAAAATGTAAAAGAAGTATTTATTGTACAAAAAAGCTGTGTCAGAAAAATGGTAAACGTAGGACGCCTGGATGCAGGCCTATATTAACAAAGGCTTAAGTTGTTAAAACAAGACTCAATGAATTTTCCAAACAAGAAAATACAACAAAAGAAAAACCCCATTTTGCCTATCATCAAAAGACCTCTAAACATCTAAATATCCATATATGTATTATTATTTACATTTCAGTTCTTATGATAATAATACATATGGGTCTGCTTTCAAATATTCCTTTCCAGTGCTTCTTTGTCGGTTCTCTGTTGGGATATCAATAATGATTCTCTATTTTCTGTCGTAATTCATAAATTGTTCCATTTCAGGTCGCATATCAAACATATTACACGGTTCTACGCCAATAGGGTCACCACAGAGGAACCGTTGGCTCGGGAACCGGCCTCGCTCCGGGCTGTGGCACAGGAAGGATGGTCGCCACGGCAGGAAGATCAAGCCCCCGAAGCCGACTAAGCTTATCGAACATCCCAAGGAACCGAGAAGTGAAGTCATTCATTTTACGATGACTCTTGGTTGACACATTACTCAATAAATAAACTTAATTAGAAATTTTTTTTTTCTTTCACCTCCAGTTCTGACCCAAACCAGCAAACCCAAAATCAGGTTACCTGACAAACAATTAGCAAAACTGACCAACTTAATACGCTAAAATATATATTGTCACTTAGCTACCAACACCGCGCAAGTCATTTTAGTTCAGACTTAGCACACCCCCGCCCCGCGCAAGTACAATTAAGTACAACTAAAAAACTGATTTTTTATTGAATTCAAGATGAATTGATATGTTTTAATGAGCGATGTGAAATCTCATTGGCAGATCGACGCATGCAAAAAATATCTATCCAATAACATTTAAAAATGAAAAATGTTAATTTTCAACTTGCGCGGTGTTAGCTAAGTGACAATATTTTCTATATTAGCTGGATTTTCAAGACTTCCACTAGTAGGGTAAGTATTTTTCAATTTTGTTCATTTCAGTTCATAATTAACGTACTGGTGGCCTACCACAGGCACATATTTTTAAATTCCATATGCGTGAAATTGCTAACTCCATTTATATATTTTTACCTGGTAATTTTGTAAGAACACCTAACCTTCATTTTTAAATAGACCATAATTATTATGAAAAGCAGCCAATAAAATCCTTTGCATAAATTCATAATCAACATTATTTAATTCACAAAATAATTTTATAATGCACAAAAAGAAGTAAATGTAAGCTCTTAAATAAGTTCTCTTCAATAAATATTTAATTTAAATGTCTCAATTTCTTAGTTACTGGAACATTTTCTTGGCTGTTTCCAAATCTAGAACATTCTCTCCACTTGGGTTTTCCAGGATAAAGGTAACTTGTTTACCCCCTCTCTCAGCATTAGAAAATTTGCAACAAGGAACTGGCGCCACAATATCCTTGTCCGAGGGTTGTACACCAGAGATACAAATGGTTTTTCCCACTGCGTTGGTTATATCTCCATTGGTTAATATTTTTCCGCCAAGCCATAGATCAAACTTTATTCCGTAAATTCCAAAAATTATGCTCACTTCTTGGCGCAGGGTGTCAACTGTAACAGTTTTCCCTTTAAAATCTTTCAATAAAACCATTCCTTTTGTAGAGTTAGCACCGTATCTAGGTTTAAGTCCAGAAAGTACTACATTGGCCCAAGGAAGAACTGGCAGAACAGTTTCCGTTCGATTAGTTATAATTAAATTCAGCTTGACACCTTTCAGTTCTTGGACTTCTTCTATTATAGTGTTAAATGAATTGTTCTTTTCTGAATGTTGAAGAAGCGGCGCCTTGATCACGTTTTCTATGAAATCTTTATGAGATGCGGCAATACGTTGAATGTCGCTCTTTGTGTCACTCACTGAATAGTACACATTGACTTCATCAGTGGGAACGAGGTGGGCCTTCTTACGCAGTTTTTGAACTCTGTTGATGATTTCTCTTGCAATACCTTCGTCCATCATTTCTTGATCGGGGGAAACATCAAGAAGAATAAGTACATCGTTATCGCTGTGAGCCTCATACTTTTCGTTTGCTTCTGCCATTTGAAAAATGAATCTTATTTCTGATAACTCAATTTTGTGACCCAATATTTCTGCAAAACCTTTTGTTATTATAGCTTGGCATTGGTCATCAGTAAGGCCTTTAATAGATTGCGTTATTGCCTTAAAATCACCTTTAAGTCTGGCTCCGAGTGTTTTATGGTCGGGTTCTGCTCTCAGGCTCACACCATACTTAACCTTATCTGAACTCACTGTAATTTTACGAACGTTCATTTCTTCCAAAATATATTTTTCGAGAGACACTATATCCTTCAGATACTCGGGGTCCTGATGAATAATCACAAGCTCCGGTAATGGGTACTTGATTGGTATAGTTTTTCTATCTCTCAAAACTCTTCCTAATTCTATTGTACTTTGCATTCTCTGCACAGCTCGTTCAATGTTCAGGTCCACAAGTTCAGGACAGGAATTAGGAAGCATCACATAGTGAATGCTGTCCCCTCCTTTACCTAGCGTAATTTTACTGAGTGTTTGGTACATCAGTTCAGTCAGAAAAGGTGTAAAGGGCGCCAACAAACTGATCATATTCAATAAAACACTGCACAGTGTGTCTAGGGAAATTTGGCAGTCTCTGGGAGATATTTCTCCCTTCAAGCGCTTGCGGTTCATTCGGACATACCAATTGGTAAGATTAGAAATGAACTTAGTCAAACGGGGAACAACTGTGTATAATCTGTAAGCGGCCATTTCTTGTTTGACAAAAACAAGAAGAGACTGAGTAAATGAAAGAATCCACTTATCCATCACGTTGTCAGATTTATTGGTGGATGACACAAGTTTGGGATCAAAAACGTAATCAATTTTATCTTCTTGCACAATTCTTTCTACATTTTGCATTAAAAACCTGAATGCATTGTACCAAGGTAAGAAGACATCTTTAATAACATCCCTCACGCCTTCTTCCTTAAATCTTAAATTCTCAGCCCGCACAACTGGAGAATTGATTAGATAAAGACGTAATGCATCAGCACCATATTTGCAGACCACCTCCATAGGATCCGGATAATTTTTCTTTCTCTTTGACATTTTTTGACCATCAGCAGCCAACACCAAACCATTAACAATCAGGTTTTTGAATGGAGGCTTGTTAAACAAAGATGTGGAAATAACTAGAAGAGTATAGAACCATCCCCTTGTCTGATCGATTCCTTCAGCTATGAAATCAGCGGGAAAGCATTCATCAAATTCTTTTACATTCTCAAATGGATAGTGTTGCTGAGCGTACGGCATGGAACCGGACTCGAACCAGCAATCAAAAACTTCTTGTATTCTCCTTAATGGAGGTTTACCAGGTCTACTCGATGGGATTTCCAAATGATCGATGCTTTCTCTATGAATATCAGTAATGGTCGTTCCTGTTAATTTAGACAATTCGGCGATGCTACCAACACACACTATTTCTTCTCCGTCTGGTGAAACCCACAGAGGTATAGGAGTTCCCCAATACCTGTTACGGCTAATGGCCCAATCTCTAGCATCCCGTAGCCAATTTCCAAATCTCTTTTCCTTAACAAACTCTGGAACCCAATAAGTAGAAGCATTACTTTCTAACAAATTTTTTGTCATGTGCTCGACTCGCAGAAACCACGAAGGTACAGCTTTGTAGATTAGTGGTGTTTCTGATCGCCAACAGAATGGGTAACTATGTTTAACTTGGCCACTCTGGACCAGTCTTCCGTTGGCTTTAAGGAAAGATATAATATTTTTATCCGCATCCTTAACGTATTGTCCAACAAAATCTTTCACGGGTAAAGTAAACTTGCCACTTGCGTCTACAGGGCATATGGCTTCTTGATCTCGCGTAATAATTCCCGCAGCTAGGCAGACTCTAAAATCATCTTCTCCAAAGTACGGAGCTTGGTGAACCACTCCTGTACCGGAATCATCAGTTACATAAGTGTCAACCAAAACCTGAAAAGCTCCTTTGGACGTTTGATCAGCAAAATAATCAAACAGAGGTTTATACTTTAATCCTTTTAACTTAGTTCCAGGAAAACTTTCAAGGATCTTGTAATTTTCGGTACTTTTAAAAATAGCTTCAGCTCTTTTTTCTTGCAAGATATATACTTTATCTGTAGCTATTTCAGTTATTTTAACGTAGGTTAGACCAGGATTAACGCACAGTGCCATATTGCTCGGGAGTGTCCAAGGGGTTGTTGTCCAGGCCAAGAGACTGGATCCATCTTCAAGAGGAAAGGCTACAACGACAGCGGGATCTACCACTTCTTTATAATTTTGTCCAGATTCAAAATTAGACAAGGGAGTATTGCATGCAGTGGAATATGGCATCACCTTAACTCCTTGATAAACCAATCCTTTATTATAGAGCTCCTTGAAAACCCACCAGACAGATTCCATGAACCATGGGTATAAAGTTTTATAGTCATTTTTGAAATCTAAAAATACAAAAAAAATGCATTTATTTATAGGTATTATCAAAGATATATTGTCACCCTTCAAGCAAAAATCAGTAACTCTAAAAATACTGTTTAGAGATAATCAATTTGTGTTTTTATTGTGTTTAAAAGAGTGGTCAAATCTTTGCTTTAAAACATTTTCATTTAATCTTTATATGTATTTACATTGCTAAATAAGACTAGCAAAGTTGTTTCCCTGTTAATAATAATAAACTTAATTCCTAACCTTGAGGTGGGGAGTGCAAGCCTCTTAGGCTAATATGAGAAAGGAAATAATAACAAAATAAAAAATGAAACATTTAACATACTTAATAATCAGATTTTAGAAAAAATGATACAAAAAAAATAAAACCAAAATTAATCAATATTTAGAAAAAAATTTTAAATATAAAAAATTACAAAAACAAAACAAAATTTCACCTAGTATTTGATATCCATATCGCAATATACAGTTCGAATCTTCGCATTTCTGTCTATAAATTTTTCAAAAAACCTTTATGCACCCGAATTATATCACCTACTAGGAAACGCCTGAAGATAAATCTTTTTTGTTATGCTTATAACTTTTACCAGCTAATTTTTATAAACAACATTTTGAGTGTGTCCAAATACTTGTAGACAAAAGCTGGATTGGATGAAATCCAGCTTTTGTCTACAAGTATTTGGACACACTCAAAATGTTGTTTACAAAATTTATTGCTTCATGAGTTTTCTATTGAATTTTTGCCAATAATTTTTGCCAATATATTTGACATTAAACTTTTTCTTGACAAATGCGTGGTACTTTTTAATTTTTGAAAATAAAATCAAAATATTTACCAATCCATCTTCAATCCATCCTGTTAACAATGGTCTCCCAAGTGTCGGCATATCTCATGACAATCTTCCTGCACTCCGCATTGTACTTGTCGATTCCCATCTTCTTCACATCTTCGGGCCCCTTGATACCCAAATCCTTGTCTATTTCGAACTCCACCGGCAACCCGTGACAATCCCAGCCAAAGCGCCTCTCAACATGGTAACCCTAAAGAAATATAAGAATATTTCATTGAAAACAATCAACCAGTTTTTTTTGCCTTGTGGTTTTAATTTCCTCGATTTCTCGAGAATAAGATTATGTTAATTGTCTTGAATAATTCAATGCAAACATATTATGTAATATGTAATATATTAAATAGTAAAAACATTTATAATAATTTCAATTGACTTTTGTCAATATCACTATTTTTTGTTTTTATAGTGGAGTACATTTTACATATTTTGATAAAAGTAACCAAATGCTGAATTTATTTTTAAAGTTTCTATCTACCTACTTATACTGAAACAACTTCAAAATAGCTTTAAATTTAATTTACGAACTCTAATTATAGTAAATTAAACTAGGATATTTTTAGTGGTAATAAAGTCGAAAGATCACCATATATGAGGATGATAAAATTATTGTACATTCTTACATGTATTTTGAGATGTGTATAATATGCACTTTTTACCTGTTGATGAGCGTATCTCGTAACGACGTCTTTGATTGTTCCTGCCAAAATATGTCCATAGTGAGGAAGACCTGTTGCAAAAGGTGGTCCATCGTAAAATGAGTACCTGAGAAATAAAAAAGAAGAGGTTATGATATTTAAATTCATCAGTTCAAACACTATTATTCTAAAGGATAAATAACCTTGGTTTCCCCTTAGATTGCTTCAAGCACGTATGAAAGACATCAATTTTCTTCCAGTATTCAAGAATGCGCTCTTCTTCTTGGGGAAAATTTATATTTTCCGGAACTCTGTCCACCTGGACCGGCATCAGTTATAGCGACTTCATATCTATTTTTTTGACAAGACAGTAATATATATTTCAATGAACGCAAAGAAAATTGTCTTTGATTATATTTTTTTTCTGTGTTGCAACTTATTGTTTTATTATTATTATTTCCATAATTTCAGGAATGGCGGATGATGCCCTCTGTCAGTGAAGTGTTTATAATATTATTTGAATTGTATTTTAAAATTCGATAGCAAAATGGCCGATTCAGATTTAATGTATGGCACATCTTTGTCCCTCGAATCCATGAAAGTAATTGCCGAAAGTATAGGGGTAGGATTTTTATCAGACGAAGCCGCCAAAGATTTGGCGGATGACGTTTCGTATAAGTTAAAAACAGTGATTCAAGATGCCGCAAAATTTATGCATCACTCTAAAAGACAAAAACTGGCGACGGATGACATAGATCAAGCCTTAAAGATTAAAAATATCGAGGTATGTGGTATGTGCTATTTTTAAATAATAATATCTAGGGGATCCAAAAGGTTTTTAAAGAGAAAACTTGCTATTAAAATCTATAGTAATTGCTATTTAAATCGTTTTTATTTTAGCCTCAGTATGGTTTTTACCAACTGGATTCCCTTCCTTTTCGTTTCGCTTCGGGCGGTGGAAGAGAACTTCACTTTATTGAAGAAAAGGAATTAGATCTGAATGAAATTCTCTCTGGCGCAGCTCCCAAAGTGCCCCTAGAATCCTCCTTGCGAGCTCACTGGCTGTGTGTTGATGGCGTCCAGCCAACTGTACCGGAGAACCCTCCCCCGCTGAGTAAAGAGGTGCAAAAACTGGAATCTGTGGACCCTATTTCCAAACTTAATAAGACCAATGATAAGGATGCTGCAGGTATGTAAAGTCGTTGTTCTCTAAACCAACAACGATCTCAAAATTCAATTGAATGGCCCTAAACACACTTATTTCATTTGTTTTATTCGAGTAGGAAAAAGTAGGAACACATAGTCACATTAAGAATGAAACGTCAGATTAACGATCTAAAACAAATTAGTATGAGGTTGTGGGTTCAATTCCCGATGGGATCAATACGTAATATTGATTTGAATGGGTTCTTCATTAAAAAATATAAGCAACATTTTGAGTTTGTCCAAATACTTGTAGACAAAAACTGGATTTCACCCATTACGGGCTTACAATTACAATTTGACATCTCAACAGAGACGAGAAATTTGGAAAGGAATATGGATATCTAGGCTTTTACAGGGCTTATGATCTGTAATTGGCTGGGGTTAAGTGGCCACTTGATGTATTACAACATTCCCCATTTCACCTAGTATTTGATATCCATCTCTGCCAATATACAGTAAAATGGCGCGCACCCTGTAAACGCCTAGATATCCATATTCCTTTCCAAATTTCTCGTCTCTGTTGAGATGTCAAATTGTAATTATTAGCCCGTAATGGGTGAAATCCAGTTTTTGTCTACAAGTATTTGGACACACTCAAAATGTTGTTTATAAAAAATTAGCTGGTAAAAGTTATAAACCATAACAAATGGAAGATTCATCTTCAGGCGTTTCCTAGTAGGTGATATAATTCGGTAAGAATCTCACTTGCAATCATAAAGGTTTCTGCTAAAATGCTTAGCAATTTTCTCAATGGATGACAGATAGTGTTCACATGTGAAGCGTCGCGCCATTTCACTTTATATATACAAGTTCTGATAATTGGCAGATATGGATATCAAATACTAGGTGAAATGGGGAATGTTGTAATACATCAAGTGGCCACTTAACCCAGCCAATGACAGGTCATAAGCCCTGTAAACGCCTAGATATCCATATTCCTTTCCAAATTTCTCGTCTCTGTTGAGATGTCAAATTGTAAAAAATATAAGGACTGGCGCTGAAGCGTTAGTGATCATCTTGCCTTATCGCGTGTTCTAATATTTTTTGTAAAACTTTGCTACATGAATACTGTTTTATTATAATGTTCCATTGTTTGTTAGGTAAACCGGGAAGTGGTAAAATGCACAAGTTGAGGAATGTGGAGACTGTCCATGTCAAACAGCTGGCCACCCATGAACTGAGTGTGGAACAACAACTCTACTATAGGGAAATCACAGAAGCCTGTGTTGGGTCTGATGAAGCCAGAAGAGCAGTATGTCCATTTTATTCCATAATATTTTCAATTATTATTCAAATAACTTATGAAAGTCAAATAAAATACTTGGTACATTTCCACTAATATTTATTTCACAAATTAGCGCGTTAACCCTGTTATGGGCATCCAGACAGGTAACATAATATTGTATATGATTATAAAAGTGTAATTAATAATTATTTAAATAAAACAAAATTCATAAAATAACTTTTTTTCTCTCATTCTCAACTCATTTTCTAACTAACGTTTTGTTTTTTGAATAATTTTAAAATCATAGATCTCCATCATGACAATAAAACATTTAAATCAAATGAATAGTATTTTGATAACATAAGATATGTATTTTTGTAAAATAAGGTTTTTTTTCTTTACGTGTATTAATACACTACTTAGTTTAATATATTATGTTGTAAATGAATACCTCAACACAGATTTGCCTAGCGAGGTATTCATTAAGAAAAAGAAAAGTATATGGTACAAATTTATTGAAATAATAAATCACCAGAATATGTGTTTAGTACTGTCCGAAGCGACGTCCAATTTAGCACTACGATCTGGTGTGGAAACTACATATTCATATAAAAATTATAAATCATTAGTGTGGTCTTAATAATCAGATTTTCTGTCAAGATTTTCACAATTCAACTCAGGATGGTTTCAGACAAAATACTAATAATATGTACTTTGTACATACTTATTTTAATTTACTAACATAACGGATTCATTTATCCATTCAATTGTTGATAAGAGTTATTTTTATGTACGTGTTCGTAAAAGTGATAAGAATGTAAAATGATGTATTGACAACAGGTACTGTAGGCGCCGTGGCTTAGTTGGTTAAAGCGCGCCTGTCTGAGTAAACAGGAGATCACGTTGTTCGAATCTCGTCGGGGCCTAGGAAAATAAGTTCCTCTGTATTTTTTTTACATCGCCTTATTATAATTTTTTTATTGTTCTAACTGTTATTTTTTTCTATGTGATTTAATGTAATGGATAAATGCATATTTTTAGGAAGCGCTACAATCCTTGGCCTGCGGATCCTGGACTTCATGAAATGTTACCGAGAATGTGCACATTTATCTCTGAAGGTGTCAAAGTCAATGTGGTCCAAAATCAACCTCGCACTTTCATTTTACCTAATGAGAATGGTGGAAGCTCTCTTGGATAACCAAACTCTATATCTGGAGAAATATTTTGTATTTATTTATTTAAATAAGTAATATATACAGTATAACATTATCTTAATTCATCAACTATCCAAATTTGTAAAACCGTTAGTATCCATATTTTGTTTTAATGTGTCATCTTCTTAATTCATTTACTGGATTGATTAAGGTTCTTAGTACAAATGCTCGTGTGCTCGAATTTCGGTATTTTCCGCTACACATAACATTTGCAAAAACGGTTTTGTAACGCACACACTCTCAGTTTCAGGGGTCGAAAACAACTATGACGCGCGACACACGAATAAACACATAATTTACGACATTAGTTATCTTCAAAAAATTGTTACGGTATTATTTTCATCATAATTTGTTGTGTTGTTATTGTTTTCACTCTTAAGATTTCCATATTGTAAATTTCGTAGGGTGACAGATACGGATTGACTCTTTTTTTAATAAAATCGTACAGGAACTTCATATATTGCGTTGTTTTAGAGTACGTGAAAATTCAAAGTTTTAAGGCGTTCAGTGCTTAAAACCGATTCTCTTAGATTACCGTCATTTTTATCTATTCGTTCCTTTTTAAAAACACCTCAGTCCTCCACTTCGATTCCAATAAAATTTTATACTACAATTAGATATGTGTCTTATATTTAGTACGTGTCACTTAGAATAACAGTGGTGTAACTCTATTTTTTATGTATATTCTGTTTACATCTCAGACACGATTAAAAATATGTTTTACTTAATGTGTAACATTGGTCTATTCCCCTAGGGTATGATTAAAATTTCTTGGTTAAAACTTATTTTTCACTTACGTACTAACTAAATTATTTTATATTAAAAGTTAAAAAAATCAAAGTACCATATGACAAATGCTTTATGACTACTATTATATCAGAATATTCTTTTAGGTCCTTTCATATATAAACATTGGTAACGTTTATGTATGGGAGGAACATAAAGTTGTCTTTTTTTTTAAAATATTTTACAATATTTATCAAAGAATGTACCATTGCTATATATGCACTTTTGCCATCTCATAGGTAGTACATCGATCACCTTTACTAAAATAACCCATTCGGACGGGAATCAATAAAATCTTTAAAGTCGGTTTGGACTGCCCCATCGTCGAGTTGTTGAATTTTTTCCTTGCAACGAAGTTATCCAAATTTCGAATTAAAAATAGTAATCTGTTGGGTTCAAAGGTCCGGAGAGTACGGGGGATGTCTTAGGCATTCCAATTGAAGCTCTTCCAATTTGTAATATTATATGATTTTTTTAAATCAACTTTATGTTCCTCCCATAAAAAAACGCCAATATTTCATATGTAAGGACCTAATTCAACAAGTCTTTTCCATCACCTTCCCAATTTGCTTCAATGAGTGGATTAAAACAGTTTTTAATCACTAACAACCGCATGGCCGAGCAGCTAACTCGGACGTGGTTTTGCGCAATGGATCCGCTAGTTCCACAACTAGCCTTCAATTCTTCTGAATATCCAACTTTGGTCTACAGCACCGTCCTCAATGCTTTTGTTCTGCAGGTCGAAAATTTTCCAGAACGAAAACAGTTGGTACCACAAAACTCACTGTGTTTTTCTTTTGCGGCACCGTCGCCATACACATCAATAATCCTTCGTGCCGTTTCTGCAGCACTGGAGCCACGGGGTGGATCTCGTACTCGTTATATAACGCGCATTTTTCAAGTTTTCCATTTTGAAGCGTCCATAAATGAGTGACCGCACAATATAGTGAAAAAAACAATTCGAGAGGAAAAAACTAATGAATTAAAATTTTCGAAACACACGCATACTTGAGAAATTGCTGTAAATTTTTTGAATTTGGAAATTCCTTACCGTAAAGAGGACAGAATATTTGCAAGATCAAACGTTGCCAAGTTACGGCCTGAAATGCCTAATTTCATATGTAAGGTCCTAATATTATAACTTTATATATAAATGAATGTAAGTTTGTTTGTCCCACTATGCAGTTGTAAACACGTATCATTACAAAATATATTGCCGATTGCATAATGTGGTGCAGAGATGGTTATTTTAATTCTCTCATGGGAGCCTGTTCCTGCATCATTATCTTCAATTTTATTAAATTGTGTATTCCTGTGCAGCATATTTCAGATAATTTAGTGACATTTTTGGCGTGAATCATTTGGTACGGGCCACATGTTTGTTTACGATAGTAAGTTACTGTTAAATTAATTTACATGGCTAGGACGAATAAAATAATAAGAAGAAGTGAATAAGTCATTAAAGAAAAGTACCTCCTTACAATTCCGTTTAGGAATTTATCTCTTAATGCCATGTAGCCTACCTAGAAGTATTTTCTTCCTTCGTGCTAAAAAGAATCTTTGTTTGAATTACTTGAAGGAGCATTTTCAACTAACTTTACTACTTTCCTTTATCCGCACCCAAACGTGCAATCGACCTACACCATAGTTACCAGTGTATTCATGTTCATTTTATCGGTACATGAAGGTTAGGTGATCAGTCTTACGCCTTATCAGTACCAGTATATACTAATCGCACATGAATATATTAAGAGGAAAATGACATGTAATTAAATAATATTCGTTCTTGACCATCTACGGGAATATACTAACGGGCGACCTCATACACGGTTGCAATATGCGCATCCACTGTGCGACGAGGCGAACATACTGATCCTAGGAATCGTTACAATTTACCGAAATAAATATTTATTTTATTTGTATATTGTACGGAAGCCTGTCTTTTGTTTTTTTTTATTTAATTTAATATCGAAGTGCAACCATCATACTGGTAATTGCTTCCCATGTAATGCATATGGAGTTTTTAACATGCCGAAAATGGCGGGCTCTCACCTTTTTTCATAAAATAAAGTTGTATTGGGTAATCGTTTGCACAGATTGGTTTTTAAAGGGTCTTGAATTTTCGAATTTAGCGTTTAATTTGAGTTAATCCCATTGGATGTCGGATTCGCAATAACTATATTTTTTTTCAATAAAATGAGTTGGATTATCGTTTTTAATGGTAACAGAGCGTTTTCTGGAATTCAGAAATTTAGAGGTTAATTTTTGAAATCCAAGATTGGGCGGGAACGCACCTTTTTTTTATTCCACAAAATGAAGATATGGGTATACGTTTTTAACAGGGTGTATGGTCATTCTGATTTCATATTTTAGAGTTTAAATTTGAGATTCAAGATCGCTGGTCACGCCTTTTTCCCATAAAAATAGCATACATAGGTATCGTTTTACAGGGGTTTACGGGCGACCTGAATTCGAATATAGAGATTGTATACTTTGAAATTCAACAATGACGGAACGCGCGCTTTTTTTCATCAAATACGTAAATTCTCTATTCAAGCGGTCGGACCTGCCACACACATTTTTTTAAAATATTTATAATTGGTATAATGAAATTCCACATTGGTCCGAAGAATTAACCCTTGGGGCGACTCAGGTTCATAGAGTCTTTCTCGGTCACTAAGGGTTAATGTGTCAGTTTTTACTTTCATATTTTTCTATTGTGTAGATAGTCTTTGTAGTTTTTTTTTTTATATATCTCTCTATCTCCGTTTTTGTCCATAGCATCGTTACCTTATACATGATACTCATCATCATTTTTATGAAAAAAAGGTACATTTTCAGGCCATTCTTGGATCTGAAAATAAAACGCTTAATACTTCGAAATCAGAGAGCCCCACGAGAACCATCTTTAATCAGATACCGAAAACTCATTTTATGTAAATAAAGTTACGTCCGCCATCTTGGATTAAATAATAATCGCTTAAATCGAAATCATGAGCCCCCAAAAAACCATCTAAAACGATACACCACCAACATTTTATTGAAAAAAAGTACACTCAGCCATCTTGGCATCCAACACAATAAACGCTATACTATCGAAATCAGAGAGCCGCATAAAAAACCATTATATATCTTCAATACCCAACATCATTTTATGAAAAAAAACAATTTGGCGTCCTGCCATCATTGAATCTGAAAATAAACGAAGAATGTATTCAAAATCAGGGCACCCGGAAAAACCTTATTAAAACGATACGCGTACATCATTTTTTTTAAAGTGGGCGTACGCCATCTTGGATTTTATAAATAAACGCTAGAATTCGTAATCAGGGCCCTCAAAAATCCCTTAATACGATTACCCCAAACATCTTTCATTTGAATAAAAATAAAAAAAGTGGCGTCCGCACATGTTTAGATTTATAAATAAAACGCCAGAAATTCGTAATCAGGGCTTTAAGAGACACCCTTTCCAATCGATAATCTCGCATCATTTGTCGAAAAAAAGTGGCGTCCGCCATCTTGGCTTTAATAATGTAACGCTAGATGCGTAATCAGGGCCCTTAAAAAAACCCTTTAAAACGATACAATAACCACATCAATTTTATGAAGAAAAATGTTACATCCGCCATCCTTGGATCCAAAACATCAAGACGCTATTAGTCCGATATCAGAGCCCCAACACACAAAAAAACCCTATTACACGTATACGCCGACACATCATTGGTATGAAAATGAAAAAATGCGTCCGCCATCTTGGAACTATAAAAATAAACGCCTGATTCGAAATACCAAGACCCTTAAAAAACCCTAAAACGATACCCCCAACACTTATTTTTATGAAAAAAAAGGTGCGACCGCCATTTCGGAATTTAAAATCCCCATATGCTCTACTCGTGGGAAGAAATTATTGTAATGGTGATGAACATTTTTTAAATAAAGAAAAATGAAACGTAATTCCGGCATTCTACAAAATATAATATTTATCTTTCGGGAATTGTGCGATGTCCATTATGCACCCCATGTCCGCCTCTGTAACATAGTGTGTAGCCGCATTTGGCTTACCGTGCATGAAGGGTTTCGCGGGTGCGATTCCCGTCAAGATGGAAATATGTATTTACAGGTATATTTTTCATATTAATTATTTCATGATGCAGATACCCTTTGGACTGGGCACAGTATGCGTAAGACTGATCATCCTACTGTCATTGTAATTATAATGATCAATAATACACTGTTACTTGGGTGTATCGATGCACCTTTTGGGTGCGGAATAAGGGAAAAGAGTTATAGGCTATATTATGAGTCTTGTAGCTCGTAAGACATGAAAAAAACTGGACACAGACTAATATTAAAAACATTAAAATTTGTTTGTTCTATAGCAAATTAAATGTTATACATGAAAATAACTCTGATTTTTATCAAATCACCAATGGCATGTTTTTAAACACAGGAGTGTTTGTGTACATATACGAAAGTGTGAATTGGAACGAATTTTATAGGACGAACGGACGGTGACTCTCCCGTCGTTAAAGCCGACATGGCGAATGACATTGTAGAATGTTTTGAATCGGCTACTGATTCAAACAAAAATCTTACAATAAGTTAATTTGTATGAAAAAATCTTCAGAAAAATAGCTGTCTGTTTTGGACAATCGTATGGGCGAGATAACCTAAATTGTTTTGTTGCATAATGTTCCGTTTGGGATTTCCCAGGATCTACATTATTAATTAGAGTACTATGGAAGTTTCTTTGCGTCATTCTATGGAATCTTTTATGTGATTTGTGATGTCACAAATTAGTGTGTATTCTATGGATGTCACTGATGTCAGATCATTCTATGTGTCAGATGTCAGATGTCAGAGCCTGGATTGACAAACATATGAAAAGGTATGTGATATGTTTTTATTTACTTTATTCTGAAAAAAAAATTTATTTTTAATGTTATTTTACCGATTTTGATAACTTAATCGTTTTTGACACATATTTATAAAGTGGTAAAAATACGACATTCAACTTTTTACATGTAATTTTTATAGTACCAAAAACATTAAGGGAGAAGTATCTCAGTAGTAGTTCTTTATATTATTTTGAATAGTTTAGTTTAGTTTCTTTGGGAGGGAAAATTAACATAGCAGAGGCACTCAAATCGGTTCGCCAACAAATCCTCAATTTGCTGATGCTTGTTTTGCTTGTTTAGAATCGATTTGGGTGCCTTGTGCTAATGTTGATTCCGAGAGGTTCCTGTCTTCGTACAACACTGTACTAAGTGACAGAAAAAGGAAGAAAAATCTTGCCACACTGGCAATTTTCAATTTTGAATGTAATTTAGATTCAGAATTTAAAATACTCGTAATATCGCATATACTATTTAAGTTTTGTTTATATATAAAAAATAATATTTGCCATGTGTGTTAATGTTTGTGAAACTCACCATCAAACTCTAATTTTAATTTCAAAGCAACAAAAGTAGTTTGAAAGGAATTGGTTTACTTTTTAATTTAAAACATTGCCATAAACGTTAAAATCCATTTGAGATGTTTAGGTGAGTTTGAAAGTCATTGGCACACATATATCTTGCGTTTTATGTAATATTTGCTTAATTTATTATAAGTTAGTTAAAAATATACTATAAGTTAGTTTATATTCAGTCAGTGTTTTTAATGTTGTACTATTGTAAAATAAACATTTTTAATGCAAAAAGACAACGCCTTTGACTTTTATTATCAACCCGTGTACTGAAATTGGTCCCAAAAAATAACACCGCCAGTTTTGAAAAATAACACCGCTTTTGGCAAAAAATAACACCGCTTTTCACAAATAATAACACCGCTGTTTTCCAGTCTCTAATTATTATATTTTTAATAAACTGGTATTCTTTTAGAAATGAGGCGTCACTAATTAAGAAACGCCAGCTCAAACGCCACAACGCTTTTCGAGAGTTTTTCATAAAATTCGTGATTTTTTTGTGACGTAATTATAGTATTTAAGAGAAAGATGTTTAATCACAGGAAACATCATTATGTTGAGTAGCAAAAAACATTTTTTTATCTTGGAAATATAAGTAAGTACACATTAAAAACCCAAAACGCCTAACCCTGTTTCGGATCGTTTCGAATCGTTTCCCCTTAATCTCGAAATTACTATTAGTATTGAAATATTGTTGTTTCACTATCGTGTTTCGCCTGGCTGGGCCATATACAACATATGCCTCCTGAGATCCTTAACCATACTTGCCTATTTCACAAGGCATCAGGTTCCTGGACGTCCACTGCTGACAATCCGTTGGCAGTTTGCGTCAGAGCTGCGGGACGTTTACCTAACTTGGGAGGATGCACGGGATCCGGCGTGTGTCAATGTTTGGAAAAGAAATATTAATATTATTATTAACTTAATACAACTTGAATATTTTTCTTTTCTTTTCTATAATGTCAGCTGCATGAGCTCATACCATCGGTCTCAACGTGCATCGTTTCCCGCCAACTTTGCATGCGACCGGAAATGGACAATCACTGGGCGTTGCGGGACTTTGCATCTCGCCTCATGGCGCAGATCTGCAAGAACTTCAACACTTCCACAAACAATGTACAAACCAGAGTCACAAGGTATTTTAATATCTCATTATTTTCCACAATAAAAATATACCAGCAGTCCCTAAGAATCTGGAATATCTGCTAAAAAAAAAAGTCTTTTTCGCTTATTTTTCATTATTTTTAATAATTTTAGCACCTCCATGGCAATGCTAAAACCCTCATATATACATTGCGTTTAATTTACTTAACCATCTTTTAAGTATTGTATAAATCAATATCAACAAATGAAAAAAAAATCTGCTCGTTATATTATCGTAAAAAGTTGAAGATCTTTGCTAGTGTTACATCACCGTTACCAAAGGAAATTTTTTAGCATAGATTTAAAAACGAAAAAAAATAGTGTTGTAATCTAATAGTTGCGATATAAACCAAAGAGGCCAAATAATTATCCGATTTTTAGCAGATCCGACTTTGTTCTTCGGAACCATCAATACAAAATATTTATGACAACACTTTCTCATTGTATTTCTCTTTTTATTTAATATTTCCCACTGCAAATTTGTTGGATTTTTTGCACTTTAAACGGCAATTTTAAAAACGTCTACTGGGTTAGAAAATATTGACAAGTATTTATTTTTTCCTCAGACTTTTTAGCAGAGCGCTAAACCCCCCACCAGTGCCAGTAGTAGAAGGTGCAGTGACAAAAGATCTTTCCGCTTCTGAAAAACTACTTCAACAGAATGAGAGAGCACCCCTGGCCTCTTTATATGGTGCCATCCATGGACTGTCTGAGTTAGGATCAGAAGTTATAAAAGTAAGATCCAATTTTTCATTTATCATTTAATTGCAACACATTTTTATCAAATAAACATCCTGCATATCAGTACAGACAATGCTTTTCTGGGTTATTATGCCATGTTTTTGGGCGTTTCGGAGTAAATATCTGCCCAAAAGATGAACATTGGAATGTACTCTGAAACGGCAACACACAGCTCAAAAAATGGCATAATATCCAAGAAAAACCCCGAGGGCCGTGATAACTTTGATCCCACATACCGTAAATTTAATCAATTAATGTTGAATTTGCTTTTTACTAAAATGTTGGGACCAACTGATTTTGCTTGTTATATGCATTACTTGTTATACCAGATAAAAAAATTATTTGTATCACTACTACACAAATAAATAATATTTAATGATTTTGTTAATTTCTCACCATTCCCTGAAGATTTTAGTAATTTTTGTAAGCAATTGCTTGCCAAAAAAACATTTATTTATTTATTTATTACATTTCACACATTTAATAATCACAATAATGGGATGGCGACTCAATCAGTAGAGACCCATGCCAATGATCTGGCCCCGACTCACTAGATAGTCCGTGTCGAGTCAGGGCATTGTAGTATTATACATAAGTTTGATTTCTCAAATTTAGAATTTACAGCATACTAAATTTTAATAATTACATAGCTATATTTTTGCAGGAATTTTCAATATATACACGACCCATTAGACTTATCCAACTAACGACACCGACCCTGTACTTGGAGAAATCGGTTAATAATTTGATTTGTGTGTCCATTTGGTTATATATCTTAGGTCCAATAAATGTGAAGCAGCGCTGCGCTAACGTTGTTTTTCTTTTAGGAAGTAAATCATTTATATTTGAGGACTACATAAATACATTCCGCATAAATATCGTAAATTCAGTAAATTTTGTATTAAAATATGTAAATTTGTATTGCAGGTATTTATAGTTCCTCGGGTGAAGTGGATCGGTGAGAGAATAGAAGCAAACATTGACGCACCAACCAACGCAGATAAATTAGCCGCTGGACACATCAAACATCTTTTGGTGAAAATTTTATCTCCAGTACTGAAAACATTAAGAAACCCTCCAGACAATTTAGATGAATACAGGTACTCAATTTCATAATTATTTTTTCATCGTTTATTTGCCTAGCCCACTTTATACGGGACAGTTTACTGTGCAGTTTCTTGTTCAGAAAACTGCACAGTTTCTTGTACCGTTTTCTGACCAATAAAAACTGCGCGGTGTGAATTTTACCTTTACACGGCACAGTTTACTGTCTCTAGGCATGCGCAGAACGCGACAGTCGGACCATACAATACACAGTCGGACTGCCCATACTAATAATCTCTATCGTCGCCTATCTTAGTGATTTTTTGCAGATCTATCGATTTTGTGGAGATTTATCAAATCTACTGAAAATGTACAACCGATTTACCGATTTTGGAGTCATTTTAATTTTAAAGCATTTATTTTATGCAATTATGAGCGCAGATAAATTCAACATATTATGAATAACTTTAGGAACTTCTACTGATTTTACAAATTTGGAACATTACTCATCTGTCAAACAGTCGTTATTCGATATTTTGAATTTCGAACTAGGATTTCAGTTCATATTATTTATTACATTATATTTATGATCGCCATCGCATAAGTTTGTATTTAATGCGTAAAAGGCCGGGGTATGCGCGCCGAAACGGAAAAAATTTGGTGGAATTACGCAAGGGCCTTTAAAT